>CAUYLG010077443.1:0-34747 GCA_963573385.1 Cacajao melanocephalus
ATGTCTCCATTGTTAAACACAATTATTGGCATAATAGAGGTTTTTAATACCCATTTTTAGACTGCATTCTAGCCTGGGCAGTAGAACAAGAATCCTGTTCTCTCTCCCTCTTTTTCTTCCTCTTTCTTTCTCTCGTACATTCGTTTTTTTTCTTTCTTTCACTCTCACTTTCTTTCCTCTCTTTTCCTTTCTTTCAAAAAATAAAAATAAATAAATAAATAAATAAATAAATAACACTTATCCTTATAAGATCAGAAGAGAGAGAGAAAAAATTGTACAAACAGCTCCTGTCTACCAAACAGCTGCTATTTCTACCGCACTTGATCCACAGACTCTGACTTTTCCCTTGGGAAGGGACTCTCAATTCAAAGCAAGGAGAAGGATAGGGGTAATACATTATACATATCACATTATTAAAGAAATTTGACTACCACTGTATGTCATTTTGAGAGTCCCAAAATAAATAATTTGTATTTATCCTTAAATCCTTAATTAAAGAGATTAACTGACTACATAGTCTGAATTCATTTAATACCTGATTTTAGGGATACATGAGTGTCCACAAGTAGCTATATAGTAAGTGGAATACAAGTTGTGCAGACTTTAAATGCATACTTAACAATACCATTAAATAAACTATCAGCAAGGGTGAGTGATATTTGCTTCTTCACCTTCTGTAGAAAGAGGAAAGAGAAAGCAGGAAAGGGCTTAAGAGAGAAAAGGAAGGGAGAGAGAAAATGGAAAGTTATAAGTTGTCCAAAATATTGTTTTCTTTAGGGTGTCTAAATCAAAGTATGATTGAACTAAAATTAATTGAAGGAGTTGAAATTTGCTCTAGACTTTACATGTGGGAACAAGGGCTTTAAGGAGGAAACATACCAGCCTAGGTAAAAATCCTGAGATGGAATGTGAAAAAAATGGCTGCAAATAGATAACAAAACCTACTGCTTTCAAATGAGCTTCCTCACTACTCGGGCATTTTCTAAACATTTTGAAAATATATCCTTACAAAGTTTCTATTTTCAATTTGTTTCAGAAATGTGGAAGGAAGCAGTTAATGACTTTCATTGTTAAGTTTGAAATTTAAAAAGAGACTAAGGATGACCTAGCCCTTCATCAGCTCTTCAATTCTCTGAAATGACAGAAATATCTTACTGTACCTCCAGTTTTGTTTTTCTTTAAATGCACCAAAAGATCACCGTGCCCCAAGAGCTTTCTCTTTCAAATTCAATGCACTTGAATTGCCCGGTCAGGGGATCATCTTGTTCACTTTGTTTCCGTAAGTAATTTTGTATAATTCTTGCTTTTTAGGTAACACTTGAGCTGTGAAATTTTACTAAATTCATTCTGACATTTGAAAAATTATCATGCAATGCTTTCATGTGATAGAAGCAAATCCTTTTAACTATGCTTATTACGGACAAAAACTTCCCAGTGTAAGAAGGTCTGCTAATGACCTGGTCTTTTAAAAGGCTGACTCTATATTTCCATTTTTTAACCAATTCACATTACTTTCCATCTTTACTTCCCTTAATTCATTTCTCTCATTCTACCAGGGATAGGTCAAAATTAATGCTTCTAAACACAAAGATGTCAAACCAACAAGACTCAATGACATCTCACGCAATTCACTTTATGCATTTGGTACTATTATATGCTCTCCATTTGATGATGTAAAATGATGTCAAGAGACAAACTTTTATTCCATATGATCAAATCTATGTGGTAATTAGCATATCTAGTTAAATTAAGTATTCATGACATCAAGGCCACAGTTTAATATATATCTACATATCATATATAACATATTATATGTTCATTACATGTTTTATAGAAGCTAGACACTGTATTAGACAGAGTATATAGTGAATCGGCCATGTATATGGCCTATATTCATGGAATTTACAGCTTAGTAGAGGAGATAGACATCACACAAGTAGAGTAGAAAATAGGTAAAGAATAACATATAGAAAGAGGGATAGATAAATAGATGGAGTATAGTAGTAGTAGATAATAGTAGTAGATAAATAATAGTAGTAGATAAATAGATGAAGGGAATAAACAACCTAGGGTAAAGTGATACAGAAAAACAAGCAGGTGGAAATTTACTTACATATAATGGTCTAGGAAAGCTTCTCTGAGGAGGTTATATATTATCTGAGACTTAAAACTACAAAACATTATTAAAGAAATAAAAGAATGCACAAATCAGTGAAAAAATTTTCTGATAAACTGGAAGTCTTAAAAATTTTATAACATCCGTACTACCCTAAAGCGATCTATGGATTTAATGCAAAACCTATCAAAGTACATATGGTATATTTTTACAGAAATACAAAAAAAAATCAATCTTAAAATTCCTGTGGAACCCTAAAAGACTCCAAATAGCCAAAGTTATCATGAGAAAGAAGGACAAAATTGGAGGCATCATACTTCTGATTTCAAAATATATTACATAGAAAACTCAGAAATGAAGCAACACACCTACAACCATCTGATCTTCAATAAGGCTGACAGAAACAAGCAATAGGAAAAAGAGTCCCTATTCAATAAATGGTATTGGGTTAACTGGGTACCCATATGCAGGAGATTGAAACTAGACCTATACCCTTCACCATATACAAAAATGAAATCAAGATGGATTAAATATTTAGATGTAAGAACCAAACTATAAACATCTTAGGAAAAAAACATCTTAGGAAATAACTTTATCAACATTGGCCTTAGCAAAGAATTTTTGGCTAAGTCTCCAAAAGCAATAGCAACACAAACAAAAATTGATAAATGGGACCTAATTAAACTAATATTCAGAATCTATAAGCAATTTAAACAAATCAACAAGCAAAAAAGAAATAACTCCATTTAAAATGAAAAAGGACATGAACAAATATTTATCTAAAGAAGACATACAAGTAGCCACAAAACATATGAAAAATAAATGTTCATCAGCACTAATCATAAGAGAAATGCAAATCAAAACCACTATGCAATACCATCTCACCAGTCAGAAAGGCTATTACTAAAAATTCAAAAAACATCAGCTGCTGGTGAGATTGAGGAGAAAGGGAATGCTTATAATACTGTTGGTGGGAATGTAAATTAGTTCAGCCACTGTATAAAGCAGTTTCAAGACTTCACAAATAACTTAAAAAAGAGCTGGCTGGGCGCAGTGACTCACGCCTGTAATCCCAGCACTTTGGGAGGCTGAGGTGGGTGGATCACGAGGTCAGAAGATTGAGACCATCCTGGCCAACATGGTGAAACCCTGTCTCTACTAAAATACAAAAAAATTAGCCAGGTTTGGTGGCACGTGCCTGTAGTCCCAGCTACTTGGCAGGCTGAGGCAGGGGAATCACTTGAATCTGGGAGGCAGAGGTTGCAGTGAGATGAGATTGTGTCACTGCACTCCAGCCTGGTGACAGAGAAGGCTCCATCTCAAGAAAAAAAAAAAAAAGAGCTAATATTTGACCCAGCAATCCCATTACTGGGTATATACCCCAAGGATAGGAAATCATTTTACCAAAAAGACATACACACTCCTATGTTCACCTCCATGCTATTTACAGCAGCAAAGAAATGGAATCAACATAGATGTCCATCAACAATGGAATGGATAAAGAAAGTGTAGTACATATACAGCATGGAATACCATGCAGCCACAAAAAGAATAAATAAATGTCTCTGCAGCAACATGGATGGAGCTGCAGGCCACAGTCTCAAGCAAATTAACACAGAAACACAAAATCAAACACCTCATGTTCTGATTTATAAGTGAGGGATAAACATTGAGTAAATATGGTCATAAACATTGGAGCAATACACACTGTGGTATACTGAAGAGGGGAGGAAAAGAGGGAGCCATGAGTCGAAAACTACCTATTGGGTACTATGTTCACTTCTCAGGTGCAATACTGTGTGATACTGGCATAAATGCAGACATATAGAGCAATGGAACAGAACAAAGAACCCAGAAATAAAACCACACATATATGGTCAAATGATCTTCACCAAGGATACCAGGAATACAAAATGAGGATAGGACAGTCTCTTCAACATATGGTGCTGGGAAAACTAGATATCAACAAGCAAATAAGTAAAATGGACCTTTATCTCACACCTACACAAAAATCAAAAATCAACTGAAAATAAATGAAAGATTTAAATGTCTGAAATCTGAATCTATAAAACGTTTAGAAGAAAATATAGGGGAAAACTTCTTGGCAATTATTTTGGTAATGCTTTCTTGGATATAATACCAAAAGCACAAGCAAAGCAACAGAAGCAAAAAATAGACAAGTAGGATTACATAAATATATAAAGCTTCTGTGCAGCAAAGGAAATAATCAACAGAGTGAAAAGGCAACTACAGAATAGAAGAAAGTATTTGCAAACTACATAATCTGAGAAAGTGTTATTATTCAAACCGTATAAAGAACTTCTACAAATCAATGACAAAAAGTAATTTTTTAAATGTTATTTCAAAAGCTCTAGAAGTACAAGTGGTTTTTGGTTTTGTGGACGAATTATGTAGTGGTGAAGTCTGGGCTTTTAGTGTATCCATAATCCAAATAGTGCACATTTTATCCAACAGGTAATTTTTCATCTCTCACCCCCCTCCAAACACACCCCTTCTGTGTCTCCAATGTCCATCATACCACTCTGCCTGTCTCTACTGTAACCATTGCTTAGCTCCTACTTGTAAGTGAGAATGTGCCGTATTTGGTTTTCATTCCTGATTCATTTCACTTAGGATAATGACTTCAAGTCACTGCAAATGACATGATTTATGTTTTTTATGGCTGAATGGTATTCCATGGTGTATATGTACTACATTTTCTTTATTCACTGAACAATTGTTGGGCGCTTAGGCTTATCCCACATCCTTGCAATTTTAAATTGTGCTGCAACAAACATAAGAGTACAGGCGTATTTTTGACGTAATGACTTCCTATCCTTCAGGTAGATACCTAGTAGTGGGATTGCTGAGTTGAATGGCAGATCTACTTTTAGTTATTTGAGAAATCTCCATACTGGTTTTCATAGACGTTGTATTAATTTACATTCCCACCAACAGTGTGTAAGTGTTACCTTTTCACTATATCCCTGTTAACATTTACTGTTTTTTGACATTTTAATAGTGTCCATTCTGGGCCAGGCGCGGTGGCTCACCCCTGTAATCCCAGCACTTTGGGAGGCCAAGGCGGGCAGATCACGATGACAGGAGTTCAAGACCAGACTGGCCAACAGGGTGAAACCCTGTCTCTAATAAAAGCACAAAAATTAGCTGGGCATGGTGGCACGTGCCTGTAATCCCAGCTACTCTGGAGGCTGAGGAAGTAGAATTGCTTGAACTGGGACCACAGAGGTGGAGTTTGCAGTGAGCCAAGATTGTGCCACTGCACTCCAGCCTGGGCTACAGAGCGAGACTCCACCTCAAATAATAATAATACTAATAATGTCCATTCTGACTGGGATAACATGGTATCTCATTTTGGTTTTAATTTGCAATTCTCTGGTCATTAGCAGTGTTGAACATTTTTTTCATATGTTTTTTGGCCATTTGTATATCTTCTTTTGAAAAATGTTCATGTCCTTTGCCCATTTTTAATGGGTTATTTGTTTTTGGCTTGTTGAATTGTTAAAGTTTCTTATAGTTTCTGGATATTAGTCCTTTGTCAGATGTCCAATTTGCAAATACTTTCTCCCATTCTGTAGGTTGTCTGTTTACTCTGTATTTGCTCTTCAGAGACTTTTTGGTTTAATTAAGTCCTATTTATTTACTTTTTTGCATGTAATATAAATAATTTGATTTTAAAATGGGCAAAAACTTGAACAGACATTTCTCTAAAAGAGACAATCAAATAGCCATCAGGTATATGAGAAGATGCTGAACATCACTAATCATCATATAAGTGCAAATCAAAACCATATAAGATATCACATCATACCTGCAGTATGAATATTATCAAAAAAGCAAAAGTTAAGATGTGGTGAGGATGTGGAGAAATTGGAACCCTTGTATACTGGTGGTAAGAATGGTGTGGCTGCTATGGAAAACAGTATGTAGATTTCCCCCCACCCACCAAAAAAATAAAGCTGCCATATGATCCAGCAATCTCACTTCTGGGTATGTGTCAAAAAGAATTGAAATCAGGATCCCAAGGAGATATCTACACTCCCATGTTCATTACCGACTGCCTTAATATTTTTAATAGGCTAGGCGCTGTGGCTCACGCCTGTAATCCCAGCACTTTGGGAGGCCAAGGCGGGCGGATCACGATGTCAAGAGATCGAGACCATCCTGGCCAAAATGGTGAAACTCTACTAAAAATACAAAAATTAGCTGGGCATGGTGGCGCACACCTGTAGTCCCAGCTACTCGGGAGGCTAAGGCAGGAGAATTGCATGAACTCGGGAGGCGGAGGTTGCAGTGAGCGGAGATCACGCCACTGCACTCCAGCCTGGCACCTGGCGATAGAGCCAGGCTCTATCTCAAAAAAAAAAAATCATCATAATTCACAATAGCCAACATATAGAAATATTCCAAATGTCCATTGATGGATAAATAGATAAAGAAAATATGGTATATACATATGCTGGAATATTATTCAGTCTTCAAAAATAAAGAAATCCTGCTGTATGTTACAACTTGAATAAACCTGGAGGATGTTGTGCTAGTAAAATTAGCCAGTCACAGAAGGACAAATACTTCATGATTCCACTTATATGAGGAGTGTAAAATACTCAAACTCTAGAAGTAGAGAGTAGAGTGGTGATTGTCAAGGGCTTTGTTGAGAAGAAAATGGGAGTTGTTATTTCATATGTATAAAGTTTCAGTTATGCAAGATAAGTTCTTCTGCTGTACATAATTATGACTATACTTAACAATACTGTACTGTGCTCTTAAAAATGTGTTAATAGGGTGGATCTCATATTAAGTGTTCTTACCACAATCAAAAAGTATATTGTAAATAAGTAAATAAGCAAACCATGTGTAGAGCAATGATTCTAGTTTGTCATAAGTCAAAATATATTATTAATACATCTCTTTGTACCTGGAAAGTTTTGAGAAATTAAACACTTGTATTAAAGATGTATTTTGATATTAGAAACTAAAGGAATTAATCTGAGTGATAAGAAAGAAAAGAAAGATGCACCCTACATTTTTGGCTCCTAAGTGGATGGATGTCGGTATCATTTACTGAGAGAGGGGAAGGACAGATGAAGATCATATTTGTCCTTTGTAGATATTTTAGCTGTGATGTTCTCGTGAAACTTCCAATTAGAATTGTTTTGCAGTAGTTGAATATACGCATATGGACCTCAGAGTAGACTCATGGACAAGAGATAAACACTTGGAAGTCGTCATAATTTATATTGCATTTGAAGCTATGAGAATGCAAATATCACCTGATGAAAAAGTATAGTAAGAATACAATGTTTGGGACCTAATTCTGGAAAACTGTCATATTTGGAGTCCCAGGAGAAAATAACTGGCTTGCAAAGAAGATTTAAAATGTCCAGAGAAGCGAAAACTTTTGGAGGGTATGATGACAAGAAAAGCAAAAAAGAAGGTATTTCAAGAAAGTGGAAGTAGTCCGCTTAATGAAACTCTGCTGACAAATTGCATAATATTAGGACAAAAGAAAGTGTCCTAATTTGACAATACAAAAGACAATAGATACTTCAGCAAAGATAATTTTGGTGGAACAGTAAGAGCAGAATTTAGACTGTAGTTAAGTAGAAAAGAACTCAATATAATGTGAAGATAAATTTCTTGAACGCACTCACTCGCAATAACAGTAACAATAATACCATATAGATATAAGTTGCTTTAAAATTTATATTATTGTTTAATCTTTATAACAAAACAACCCTGAAATACAGGTCTGTATACTTTTTCTATAACTAAGGACACTGAATAATTAGTGACATATGTAAGTTAGAAGGCTAGTTAGGAATAAAGTTGTGATTAAAATCCAAGTCTGATTTCAATTCCAGTTTTCTTTCTTCCTTAAGAAGAACCAAGGGAACCAGGAATGGCTACATTATTACAAAGTGTTCTCTTCTATATCACAGAAAATAGTTCAGAAGATTAAGTTTCAGAATCTCCCTCTCTCTCTCTCTCTCTCTCACACACACACACACACACACGCACACGCACAATTTAAGAGACATGTTCTAATGATGGTGGGCCAGGCATTAATCTACCTGAAGCACATCATGACAATCAATCTCCAATAAATAGAATACAATATTATACCCTTTTGCCAGTGTGTCTTAAGTCTTAAACAAAAAAAAAAATTTCTGTAAACATTTTAACCACTAGATGGTGTTGGAATGACACAAGAGCTTCTTTATTGTACAATTTGTCTTAGATTGCAATCATTCAAAAACTCCTACACCACCTACGCAAAACATCTAAGCCCCACCAAAACTGCCTGATCAAAATCTTAAAATGGATAACAGCATCATGTGAAACAATTGGAGAAATGTAAATGTAAAATAATGAAGTTTCTGGGAGTAAAATGCACTTAAATACCAGGAGAATATATAAAATTAAAGCAGAATATGAGTGTTATTGATAAATTATCATCAGAGACAATAAAAATTTAAAAGGTGTGAAAATTGTAAATTAAAATATTACTTCAAAATGACTTTGAACTTAATGACATACATTAAAGTCAATGTTTATATTTAAAAAAAATTGGGTGTTGGGCTGGTTTAATAATTCATTCATTTTTAAAACAAAAGAAAGTATATGTCGAATGTTAATCAGAAAAAGAAACCCAAACCAATAAATAGTTAAGTAGCTAAAAATTATCCATTTTAGAGACATAATTATTTTGTTTTAATTTAATTGAGTCTGCCAGACTCAAATCTCCTGACTTGCCTTAACCTACAACGCACATGCACACACACACACACACACACACACCCCCACCCACACACACAGACACAAATACCCCCCATTATTCTCATTAAAATTTACAGCCAAAATATCAAATATTATCTCACTCAGTTAGCCAACATTTTTAGATATTTTTTCCAAGATTCTTTCAACTAGCTTTTCAGAACTGAAGTGCAGGGAACTGACAATTCAAGAGAAGTGTTAATGTGCACAGGCCAAAGAAATAATCTAAGAGAATAAATGCCTTACAATTAAAATCCAAAAGCATTTTATTTATACCCTTTCTGCCCCCAATCCCAATTTTAACTTTTTAAGTAGCTAAAATGCATTATTTGTTGTAAAGCTATTGGTGTCAGCCACTTGAATAAATGGCACAACCTCCTATTCTCCTATTGATTTAAAAGGAAATCCCATATCAGCTTTTGTAAATGTCCAGTTTGAGTTATGGCAGAAGCTATTTTAGATACTATAATTGTCTCTCTTAAATCTAAGCTATCTCCATCTCAAGGTCTTGAAAAAGAATGTTAGCCCATTTGTTTCCATCTAAGTGGAAGATTTTAAATTTCACTACTTTAATAGTTTGTTTATCTGTACAAAAACAGTAAAGAGGATTACAGCTGTGTTTGCTGCAATGAAGAGCTTCTTTCTGGAAAAGTCTGGGAGCAGGAAAACAAGGAAGAAGCAAATTGCTCCCCACAGTATCCTACAGGCTATAGTAAACGGGTCCTTTCTGGTAATTCAATTTATATCATATTTGTTCATGAAGAAAGTCAGCACAAGGATGCCTAAATTTTCCAATAAGAGGAGGAGCTGAGTAATTAACCAACAGAAAGAAAAGTATTATAAATGTGTTGTAATAAATTAGCATTAAACTAGATTGCAATTCTAAGGATTTGTGATAATTTAAAAACCTAAACCAATTAAACCCCTAAAAGTTTATTCATATAATTACTTTCAGACAGTTTTATTTAAATATCTGTGTTTGGTTTGGTGGTGTTTTGAGTTTTGCTTCTGATTGTTATCATTTTTTTCCTAAGGTTTTTTTTTTCCGAGATGGGGATTAGAAGCATTGTTAGCATACCTTTCCCACTTAGAAGGACAAAATAGTGTGTAAAGGTTCACATTGTAAACTTTTTTCCAAGAAGCAATGCAGTAACTGAACAGGAAACCTGAAGGAATTTACAGACCTTTTGGAAGCAGGAGGCTTCAGCCTACACTGTGAGTCAGGCAAAGGGCTGCGAGTCCTTAGAGTGTGAGAGGGAGAGTTTGCCTCTGTTATCAGATTTTTTTTTAAAGAATGAAAACAGCGCAATTGCCTTCTTTAGTGTCATGTGGATTCTCTGGGATATTCTACAAAAGCAATCTCCACAAATAAAAGGTAACATTTCTTTTCAGTCTTATAAATACCACTAAGATGACCCAAGCTAGTGAACTAAAAGCTAAGTAATGTGACCTGTGTTGGTTTCCAACTTTAACAAAAAAGACTTTCAGATAGTTCAAAGCTTGGAAGAAAAGTGATTGTTCTCTTGCCATCCAGGGTCCAAAGTTCTGAGACCCAAGTCTCTGTTAAAGCTTTTAATCGCTCACAATTGTCTATGATCTTAAAATCTGGCCTTAACCATGATAGAAGTACTTGGTCATGTACCAGTATAACTTGAAGGGCACCAGTTAAATCATTGCTCCACAGATCTCACCCCTAGTCATGAGTTATATACAACTCAAGGTATACACTACTTCTTTTCTCTCTCCTTTCTATTATGCATCACGTTTTGAACATTTCATTGTGAATGTTTATCAGATGATTTACTTAAAGACCAGCAAAATAATACAAGGTCCCTTGACGAGTAGACTGAAAATGGAGGGTTTTTTGTTTTTTTGTTTGTTTGTTTTTTGTATGTGTTTTTTTGAGATGGAGTCTCATTCTGTCGCCCAGGCTGGAGTGCAGTGGTGCCATCTCAGCTCACTGCAATCTCCACGTCCCAGGTTCAAGCGATTCTCCTGCCTCAGCCTGCTGTGTAGCTGGGATTACAGGTGTGTGCCACCGCACCCAGTCAATTTTTGTATATTTCGTAGGGACGCGGTTTCACCATGTTGGCCAGACTGGTCTTGAACTCCTGACCTCAGGTGATCTGCCCACCTTGGCCTCCCAAAGTGCTGGGATTACAGGTGTGAGCCAAGATGCCTGACTTGAAAATAGAGATCTTTACACAAAATTTCAACTGAAGTAAGCTGTCCAAAAGACAATTTAGCCCAAATTTTATTTGGGTGGAATAAAATTACATATTTTCTTTCTTTGAGTATGTGTCTATTTGGGGTGCCATGGGTGTAGTCCTGCAGCTTTTTGTGGATGATTAAGAACTTTTGTCTATTTTTCTATTTTTAAAAACCATTTTAATTCAAGTATTTGACATGGTGCCAAAAAATGAAAACATAGTCAAACTCTTCTAATAGGCATAATTGTCTTAAAACAAACATAAGCTAAATTCACCCAAAATTCCAGATTTTTACATTTTCTTTAAAAAATTCATTTGGTCTCCTTAGCTCTTTTAATTCTCTTTTCTTTGTTACTACAAAAGTAGAAGAAAGCAGAGGGCTGTCTCAGAGAAAAATACAAATATGCAATGGAAGAACAATACCCACAGTCTCAACCATCTGGAGAACACTGTTGCTAACATTTTGGAACAAAACCTTCCAGAGTCAAATATCATTGTGTTTAGATTATTATTTTTAGTATTTTGTTTTAAATACTCCTCCATTTCCGAACATTCAAGTTGTTCCAGCAAATGCCTGGACAGAACATTTCCAATTAGCCCTCTATATTGAAATGCCAGAACTCAAAGGTAGTGACAATTATAATTTCAGACCAAATTACAATTTGGGCTAAACAGGCAAGTCAGCCATCACATATCTTATCAAATTGCATTTAGTCAGCTTAGGTGTATGTATTGTTTCAGCTAGTCAAATATTGACAGGATTCTCACTTTTCATTTTTGCTTATTACTGATTCTATGTAGGTCTCCAAACCAAAAGGATTGATAATATTTTGATGTGCCAATGACTATACCCTTCTAATTTAATAGAATTGGAAAAATATCATTTAATATGGCTCAAGTCCAAAGGGAAAAAATAGCATGGGCTCGTATGGCCTGTACTCAGTTCACCTCTCCCCACCACCATATCTAGGCACAGCATTAAGCTAAATTGTGATGTCAGGTTTATGAAGGTGCAGATACCTCATGGACTATATTATCAGAGGTATTTCTTCCTCTTCTCTCCTTACACCAGAGGCAGTGAATATCTACACATTACTGTTTAGAAATAAAATGATGTTGGAAACAGGATCTGTTTTGTCTCATAAATTTTCACACAAACCTATGTATAAACTTGTAGGAATCTTTGTGTTTATCTTGAAAGCTTGCTCTTGTTAGGTGTTAATATTTTTCACAAAAACCTCCTCAATGATCCCTGGCATTTTTCTTATCTGTCAGCTATAATAGCATATAGACACAAAGTATCTATTTTGTCCAATTTTATTTTAAAAGATATTTAGAGAAAAGAACATTTTACAGCGTTGTTGAGAGTTCCCAGTGGCTCAGAATGAACTAAATACAGCCTTCTAGGAACTTGTATGACATTCAGCTGGTGGTTTTACTGTAAATGGCCAACCTAAATACATGTTCATGGATAATAAAGCATACCCTGGCCTGCCTTGTTATTCATTCTTAAACTCTAAGCAATTTTTCTAATGTGCCTTTCAGTATTGCTATAGTAAGCTTCTTAGTCTCCCAGGAAAAATCTGCAATGACTCTGTTCATTTATGAAGGAGGAGGGAAGCAGAATATAAATGTCAAGAAAAGATTATAAACTCTAAACTGAATCCCTATGCAGCCTATAAAATGTGAGATTAAAAAGACAGCTCAGTTTAACTAGCAATGAAGCTGTTATGCTTTGAGGATGAAAAAGATGCTACATATGTGTATATCACCTCATTATGAATGGGATTTTTTTTCAGTGTAAGAGTTGGAATGAGAAGAGGGTTTAGCTGCAGCCAACAGTAAAGTCACATAGCACGGTTGGTTTGGGGGCATCAGATGTCACTCGGCCTCGAGCAGGGTTTAAACAAACAACACAGTATGCGTTTTCCTGCTGGGGTCAGCATTCTCCAAGATACAGTCAGTACTTCAACAGCACTCATGCAGACATCATCAAGGTGCATACATGTATGTGTTAGGATGGGAATGGAGCAACAGTGTTGAAGGCAGTAGTGATTTTTACTTCTTCTAAGTTAGGGTGAGGTGGGAAGATGTAATCCTCAGAAAGACAAGAATGACAGTAACCATTCAGTTCTCATTTTAGCAATAATAGTGGTACTGGATACTCGTGGTATTAGTACTAGGAGCATCTGTATTTGTTCTATTATACTAGAATAGTTTAGTACTGGTAGTAGTAGTCACAGTAGTAGCAACAACAGCTTAAGCCGTGGCAATAGTATCAGTAGTAGGAAAAAGAAACACACCTAACGTTTACTTGAGCTTACTATGTACCAGGCTCTGTGTTAAGCTGTATGCATTTTCTGCATGTAATTCTCACAATAGCTGGCAGAATCTGATAGTATTACCACTCTCATTTTGTAGTTGAGGGATCTAAGGCATAGAGTGATTCTGTAACTTACCCAGAGCCATAAGGCTGAAAAGAGAAGCTACGATTTGAATTTAGGTAGTCTGTCTCCAGAGATTGTTTCTTCCCCTTACTATTACACACTTCTTACATAAATGGAAATATCACATAGTCCGCTATTGCAATTTTAATTTTTTTGCTTCTGATACTATCCTAAGTTTAGCTGGCATGTTTTTACATAAACAACAATATTCACCATACCTAATGCTCTCCAAATAAGACAAAAAATGACAGCGAAACAAATGTAAGGCCAATTCCATTCATGGTTACTTCCAATGCTAGAAACACCAAGGAAGCTGAAGATAGGAATGTCACTAACAAACACTGCTCCACATTTTCACAAAGTACTAGGTATTAGTATAGCACTTCCGAGAAATATTAGCTTCCACATAGCATTTCACGCTTATAGCACAAGTAATAATTCTGAAGAGAAAAGAATGTGTGAGAGTAATACTTGCATTTAACTTTAAAAAAAATTCATCATACTAACATTCTTGAAGATTAAATCAGGATTTCTGGTACTCATGGTGCCTTACTCTATTTTATGACATGTAAAACATGCCATTTTTCCAAGAATTTATACAATAACATTTTCAAGACTACTAAATGCTTATTTTTCTAAATAAATGACAATTTCTATGTCCTTTTGTGGGCTGAGAACTACTTATCTGCTTTGTCTTATCTGTCCTCCTTAAATACTGTTGCACCGACATATTATAATCATTTGTTGGCCGCAAATCACTAAGAAGTAGGTGCTAAGAAGGAGAAATATATTCTTGCAGCCTGTAAAGTACTATAGTATTATTAATAAAAGTAGCATTTCATGTTCAGGGAAATTTTGACTGTTTTATTATATTTGCTACACTTTCAAAATTGTGTTTTTATCCTCTTGTCTAATAATCCTTCCCGAGTCCCTTAAGAACATTTCAGTGCACCTTTCAATCCACCAAAATGGCTTCTGGTCTGCAAGGTTTTCTTCCTACTATTATTCATTTAGGGTTCAGATATTTAGATATTTTTCTAATTTCCTGTACGTGGGCAGAAAGAGGCAGGGGTGGGGAGAATATGTACATGGGATGAGCAACAGTTTGTCACCTCTTTACACTAAATTATTTTTAAATTATTCTCTACTGAAGATGTGAGGAAAGGTGAAAGCAATTTATTTCACTGCACTCATTTCAGAAGCTACAGTAAAGAGAGATATTCTTCCACCTCCAGTAGAACGCCTTAAAAATGAAAAATTCCCAGAAAATGACTCATATTAAAAGCCAAAGGATAAGAATGCCAGACTAGGAATCTGAGGTGTAATCTAAAGATATAAGTCAGCGTTGTCTAATCCTCAATTTTGCCCAGCGCTAACCCAGGATAAACAAACAACTTTAAATCTTGTAATGTGGCACTCAGAGCATAAAAACCATAAATTGTTAACCTTTAGCTTAAACTAATATACTCTCGAAATCCATCCTGAAAATGGCCAGAAAACTACTATACTTAAACCCCAATATAGAAGGTAAAGCAGTAATCAGTAAAAAAACAGGTTCAAGCTTTAGCTCTAGGTAAACCAAGACGCACAAAGGGGATCTTGAAATAAATGATTCCTTTTCAACTTGTTTAATATCAGTAATAATTTATTGGCATTTTTCCTTAAAGTTACTATACACTCTCTGGGATTGCTTCACTCCAATTAAACTCATGGAATTCAGTTAGAAGCAAACTTACTTGAGACAGCCAATGATTTGAAAGTGCTATTTGATAAGCTTAATCCTTGTTCTTTTTTAACAGACTGGTAAGGAAAAAATATACATATTCATATTTATATAAAATTAGAGCTAACATTATTAAGTCTTATTTTGTGTGAGTATATCTTCTAAATGTTTCATGTATTTTATTTCAATTAATTCTCTGATCTATCTGTATGTAATAGAAACTCTAACTATCTTCATGCTACATATGAGTAAGGCATGGAAGTTAAGTAACTCACTCAAGACTCAAGGTGAGGAAGTAGAAGGGCTGTCTCCAGGGCCCACATGCTTATGAAACTGCCTTTGCCAAATTAAATTATGACTGAGCCAATGAAGGAGACCTAACCTCCTCAAGTTGAGCAACTCCTAGACACATAATCGCTAGATTCACTAAAAAAAAAAAAAAAAAAAAAGAAAGAGACCTAACCTAACCGACGCCATCTAGCTTCTAACCTTTATGCTGTCCTTGTTCATTCCTGGGTGTAGGCTGAACTAACTTTGGGAGAAACGTAGTTTATAGTTTATAGTATAAAACAATGATAACTGCTCTTTCCCAAAACAAACCTCCTTCTTGCCTGGGAGCTAGAATGCCTTTGTAGGACTAACAAATTAGCCATAAGATTAGAAATTATGGTTTAGGAGTCATATAGCTAGAGGGTGCAAGGTTCTGACACTCCTTAAACTGCTCCTAAATCAGTGCTTGATATATTTTGCAGACCCTGCACTTGATGGATCAACTGGCATCACCCTGATCGATTAACTGACTCATCTGATCTTGTGGCCCCAACACAGGAAATGACTCAGGACAAAAGGACAGCATCAATTCCTTATGATTTCATCTCCTACCTAACCAATCAGCACTCCTGGTTCACTGGCTTCCCCTCACCCATTAAGTTGTCCTTAAAAACTCTGATCCAACGCTCAGTGAGACTGATTTGAATAATAATAAAACTCTCATCTCCCACACTGCCGGCTCTGAGTGAATTAATCTTTCTCTGTTGTAATTCCCTTGTCTTGATAAATTGGCTCTGTCTAGGAAGCAGGCAAGGTGAACCCATCGGGTGGTTACACTTACATAATTCAAATAAACACAAGGTATTTCATTTGTGTGAATGATGGTTTAATACCTTTCAAGTATAACATGTCCAGTCAACATGATATTTTGCTTTTCCATTTCTGGAAAGTCAGTCACATTTTCTTACTGACTTGCACTTTTATGATTTTTTCATTAGCTGGGTAGATAAATTTTCTGACGTTCAGCATCAGTCCAGTATAACCTACCTCCCTCTATTTTAAGAAACATACATGGCTATTTCACTTTAGAAGCAAGAGGAGACTATAAGAAACTTTTTTTCACAGCAGTTTATAAAAATATGTTTTCTGGTTATTGTTTCAATTTTTGAAGATATTATTTCAAAGTATTTGTTACATTCAGAATCAAGCATTGTTACCAATGTACGTCAATTTATCTGTCAAACTGCATTTTCTCTCGTCAGTTTAGTTCTTAAGTACTGCCTCTCCTGTCAAGCAACAATGATGTTGCTTCTTTGTTTTCTAAATTGTTTAGAATCTCTTCCAGCACCTAGAAGAGTTTCATGATGATACTCAGTGTTCCAGAATAAAATTTTTTTAATGTTTTTAATTGCAGTATTTTCATTTTAGCCTCAGCTACTTCAAGTAGATAGGCTTGGTCAACTAGCAAGCAACCAGTCTTTCAAAAATGTGATAGTCAACAATCTGCTCTCAATCTGTTACAGATTTTTTGCATTCAGTTTTAGTTTTGTGTGCTAATTTTGAAGAAGGAAGTTGAGTTCCTGTTATAAATGTGTCTCATAAATAATGTTTTTATTTGGCCAGTGAAATTTTATGTATTTATTTTTATTTTTTTAAGTTTCTGGAAAATATTAAAATATTTAAAAATAATGTGAGCATCAAAAGACAAGTGAATTGTCAAGTGCTAATTAATCTCAAGAGAATTCATTTCCTTATTATTTATTTAATGATGTTCAATAATCTCTTCTAATAAATGGCATTTGGTGACTTGATAATTATCATGACTTTCTTGTTTTTCCACCTGTTACCATACACACTTTGTTTTTATTTTCTATTCTGTAAAACAAGAAAAAAAAATTAAAGCAGTTCTAACCACAGATGTCCATTCTTGTGGGTCAATTTGTGATTGTTTGAGAGAAATGGAATAATAAAATCCTCGGGGAGCAAGCTTCACATTGAGCTACTGCTGAAATTCCTGAAATACTGCATGTTGCCTCGTGTTTTTCAGCACGGGATAGTTCTTTGTTTCCAGCTTTTAATCACTGATCACTATGGTTCATTATGTGATTTCCCTTCATGTCATGATTCCTGTTCTCAATCACTTTATGATTGTTAAGGTAACATAACATCATCCTGACAGTATATATGCCAAGTTAGAAAATTGCATGTATTTTAAAAATTTAATTGTAATTTTTCTATTCTTTTTTTAAGTATAGACATACACATTTACATGTCTCGTAACAACAATTGCCAGATGAAAGATAAATGAAATATGTGTGGTTTTAAGCCTCCCTCATATTAAGCATTTTCTAATTCTTTTGCAGAAATGTCACCTTAAAAAGGCTTAAGAGCAGTGGAGGTGAAAGATCAATTGTGCAAAACCAGAAATATGGTTTATTCATTTATTTTATCTAGGGAAAGAACAGCTACTCAAAGTGGCAAGGTCAAGTAAAGAAAAGTTATTCAAGTAAAATTTAGGGATAAAGCAAAATAAAAATGTATTTTGATTTATTAACTATTAAATATAGCATTTTCCTAATAAAATATTTGAAATTGCTGATATTTGAATGTTTACTATATTAAAATTACTTTTATATTATTCCATATAATCCTCACTATAACCTCACAATAATATATGAAGTGCAAATATTTGCTAGCCCAAAATTAAACAACTAGGATGTTGTGGAGCAGAGATTTGAACTGAACTTTGACTGATTCCAGAGCTCATGGCCTTTCCATTACACAATGCCACTTCATTAAAATAGACAAAAATTACTCTATATAGATATGTTTATTTTACATATTAAAAATAAATTCTTAATGTCCTTCTAACAACAAGAGTTTCTTAAGCCCCTTAAGTTTGTACTTCATAAGAAAACAGACAAACATCTAAAGCACAACAAAATCTGTGATGAAATATTGAACACATTTGTTTAGGTATGTTTTATTTCATGCAGTCTGTATATCTTATGATTTCTCTTTATATAACAAATTCTATATGGTGCAATCATAAATTTTTTTGAAATTAAGTTGTAACTATTCACCTTTCTGGATAATGGCTAGAACTAGAATCTATTGTTTAGAATACTTGTCAGAAAGGTCTGTGTCAATCATCAGTAATAATCAGACATGGTTTCTGTAGTTCTCCATGCAAAGCAAATAAAGCCTGCCTAGGTTAAATTTTGCTTCTTATAATTGGGCACTTTCTGTGCTGTAATTTGGCAATAATTCTCATATACTTTATGAGGTTTGCTGTTCTTACCTTTTTCATTACTTTTTCCTCCACTGTCAGATGGTGCCTCACACTTGTTATATACAACAGAGTATTTTTATTCATCAGACCCTGACCTTTGGTTGCCCTTTTTCATTTTTATTGCTTTGTCTTTTCACTGTGAAATTCCAAAGCTTTGTTTCAACAAAACTATCTTTATAATAGAGAAACGTGAATTTTTCATGAAAGCCACTTAAGAAGCAAATAATAAAAATTGAAGTTTTAAAAAAGATTATAACAAGGATGTTAAAGAAAGTAAGAACTGTTTTCTATTTAGATAATTATTCAACCATGAATAGACATTTATTTGCTTTCACCATTACTATATAATGTGTCGAAGTATAAACAAGTTCTCATAGTAAAAGAAAGACTAGTATCTCTGTAATTTTTTAAGAGAGCACCTAGTACTTTAATTTGGGCTACTAGGCATTTGATCAAGTTATCAAATAATAGTACTCCCACAAGTCTCCAAAATATTTTACCAGTCTTACTTTTCTCTAAAAAGGCACACATGAGACAATTAATACTAATGATAAATGAATTAATAGATAAATAAAATGTCTTCAGTAAATATTTATTGCCCATTTTATGCTAGTTATTGAGTAAAATAAAGACATATATAAGTCATTGTCATTGTCTTGCAGGAGCTCATAGTCTTGGAAGGTGGATGTGGTTAAAAAAAAAAATCTCCACATATACAGAAGACTTAAAAAATTAAGTACTTTATGGCAACATTCTGGAAGATTTTGTGAGTACCTGCTTACAAGTTGTCCTAACCACTTAAAGTAGTTAATATGAATCAGAAGCTCTGCAGTATTCTCATTAAGTAGATTATAAGACCTCTGAAGCAAGGACCCTGTTTTAAAATGTTTTTACATGTCCTATAACAATGAGAACAATGCTAAGTGTTTAGTAGAAACTCATAAATACTTGTTTGTTATTTGGATTAAAGTTTTATTTCTGGAAAGATGAAAAAACAATTGACTAGGATCCACTCTTGCCTCAGACACTTCCAACCAGTGGGACTATCTAAAATCCAGCAAGAAATAGGTTTCTAATGGCAGAAGCCAGACATAAACATGAGGTGAGAGAATCAGAGTATGTCTTAGCAAAGAGTCTTTGAAATTCCAACTGAATTAGCTACACACAAAGGCCCCTCCTCTGCATAACAACAAGCAATCAAAACCAAGTATCCTTTGTTTTTTTTTAACTATCTATAATAAAATGGAGAAAATGTATTAATGGCATTATGCATAATTATGAGTTATGAAAAATGTTAAAATTTATAAAAACATACAAATGAATTTTTCCTTTTCAAGAAAGAAATGCAAAAATATATTACAAAACAAAGTATGAATTCATATTGAATTTAAAACATAATTCAATATTGGCATGTGCAAATAATGTTTCTCTTTAGCCTCATTATAGTATAGATAAAATAAAGGAAAATCAGTAGCATTTCTATGTGCAAAAAGCAAACATGGATTGGAAGCATCAATATTGTTAAACTGTACATACTAGCCAAAGCAATCTATAGATTCAAAGTAATACCTATAAAAATATTAATAACATTCTTCACAGGAAAAGAAAATACAATCCAAAAATTTACACAAAACCACATGAAGACCCTCAATAGCCAGAGAAATCCTGAGCAAAAAGAACAAAACTGGGGGCATCACATTACCTGATTTCAGATTATACTCCAGAGCTATAGTAACCAAACAGCATGGTACTGGCATAAAACCAGACATATAGACCAATGAAACAGAAAAAAATCCACGCATTTACAGTCAACTCATTTTCCACAAAATTGACAGGATGAAGAGACAACCTAAAGAATAGGAGAAAATATTTGGAAACTATTCAACTGACAAAAGATTGATAACAAGAATAGATAAGGAACTCAAACAACTCAATACCAAAAAACTACACAAATAATCCTATTAAAAATGATCAAAAGATCTGAATAGACATTTCTCAAAAGAAGACATAAAAATGTCCAACAGGCATAAGGAAAAATGCTTAGTATCAGTAATCATCAGAGAAATGAAAATCAAAACCACAAGGAGATACTATCTCATCTCACTTAAAATCATTTTTAACAAAACAACAAAGTAAAGCATGCTGGTGCAGATGTGGAGAAATGGGAACACCAGTACACTGTTGGTGGGAATGTAAACTTAGTACAGCCAACAACCACTATGAGGAACAATTTGGAGATTTCCCAAAAAACTAAAAATAGGACTGCCGTAAGATCCAGCAAGCCCACTAATGGATATATAAACAAAAGAAAGTAAATCATTGCAACAAAGAGATATCTGCACCACCATGTTTATGGCAGCAGTATTCACAATAGCTAAGATTCAGAAGCAACCTAAATGTCCATCAACAGATGAATGGATAAAGAAAGTTTGGTACATATACAAAATGGAGTACTATTCAGCCATAAAAAAGAATTAAATTCAGTCATTTGCAACAATATGGGCAAAACTGGAGATTATTATGTTAAGTGAAATAAGCCAGGCAGAGGAAGACAAATATCACATGTTCTCACTTATTTGTGGGATCTTAAAACAATTGAATTCTTAGACATAAAGATTAGAAAGGTGGTTACCAGAGGCTGGGACAGGTAATGGTGGAATTGAGTGAAGGTGAGAAGGGTTAATGGGTATACAGAATAGTTATAAAGAATGTATAAGATCTACTATTTGATAGCACAATTGTAATAACTTAATTGTACATTTTTAAATAACCAAAAGAATGCAACTGGATTGTTTGTACCACAAGGGATTAAATACTTGTGATGATGGATACCCTATTCTCCATGTGATTATTTCACATTGTATGCCTGTATTAAAACATTGCATGTACCCCATAAATATATACACATACCATGTGCCCACAAAAATTAAAAAGTAAAAAGTAAATAAAAAGAACAGTCAGAATAAACACCAGGTTACTGTCAGTAGGTAACCAAACTATCTGGTCGCAAGTTAAAGCAATAAATACTTTATATTTAAATCATTTCACACATTTGAGAAGATTGAAGAACAGAGAATTTTTAAGCCTTTACACTAGTGAAATTTTAATCTATAGATGAAAACTTTTTGGATCAATATTAAAATGTACATTATTTTGTACAAATGAAACCTAATTTTAGGCAGATTGATATAATATCATATCCTGAAGGGGACTAAGGGAAAGAGTTCATCACAAAATGTTGAAAAAAGTCAGTGGTTGCATTTGGTTGTAATGCTTAGATTGTTCATGAGGAATTCAATCAATTGAAGTTAAAAAGCAATGTACTAGTCTAGTATAAGACTTGCCTAATAGAACACGTTATAATTAAGCCTAAAGTTTATTAGTGTTTGGAGAAAAGTTTCTAGGCTCAGAGAGGGATGACCTTTATAGATCTTTGCATGAACAAGCCGCTTTACACTCGTCAAAGACCGCTGCTATGTGATGCTCTACCTGAACACAAACTTTGCCTTATTGCCATAAAGGGAACAGAACAAGTCTGCTCTGGAATTAAAGCTCAGCCTTTTCCTTCTCCTTTATAATGGATTCCTTACTCTGTTTTTTAAATGTTATAACAACATATAGAAAGAAAAATCCTGGAAAGATAGTCACCAAAATATTTCTCACGGTTTTATCTGTGTGTTTATGTCTAAATTATGTTTTATTTTTCTCAAATTTATGAATATTTCGCAATGAGCATGAATAACCTATAAGAAAAAATGAACTATTTTTTCAAAATTAGTAAGACATACACAGCTGGCAACACCATAGGCTCTAGCTCCGTGGAAGTCTGGAATAAAGAGAAAATCTGGGATGCAAAAATGAATACTTTCTGTTCACTGAATTTAGTAGATTACAAGGCTTACACAGTCTTAAGGGTGAAGAAACTAACAATAGACCACTTTTTGAGCTCTCATGTGTGTCAGATATTGTGCTAAGCCCTTTATATCTCATTTAATATTCACAAGGCCACACTGCTAGTAAGTCGTAGAGCTGGGACTTAAAGGCAGATCCATTTAATATGAAATCTGATGGTTTTAACTACTACCCTAATACAACCTTCCCTCACCTCTACCTCAGTTGAAAAACAAACTCTAGAGGGTGACTATTGTTAACAATAATTTATTGTGTATTTTGAAATAGCCAGAAGAGTAAAATTGAAACTTTTTTAACACAAAGAAATCATAAGTGATTGCGGTGATAGATACTCCAATTACCCTGATTTGACCGTTACACATTGTATGCTTATATCAAAGTATCACATGTACCCTATACGTACATACAACATTATGTATCCATAATAACCACAATTTAAAAATTAGGAAAAAACCCTAAGCTTAATCATACTTCAGATAATTTAATTACAATAATAAACTATTTTCTCAAACACAAAATAATTAACATATTTGTTCTGCAATGCTTATTTCATTTATTGGAATATATTTTGTAACCTTCTTACTCCAATATTTCCAGACCTTATCTACTTTATCCAGTTATTGCTTGATTATGACAGATATACAGATACATACATACATAAAAGTAGAAATCAATAAAATACAAACACAACTACTAATGAATGATTATTTATTTGTAACACAAAACCATATTTGGTCTTTAGTTGTACTTCACATTTCTAAGGAATTAGATATGGGAAGTCTACACATTATACATTCATTACTTAGAGGAATTCCAAAAGACTGTTATCTAGAATTTAGAGATCTTAATGTTATGAATGGTGGCTGAATTCCTGGACCATCACACAAAATCTAGTTAACCCAAAACATAGCTAGTAAGTAGTACTAGACTGAGCGATATATCCTGGGAGCTGGAGATCCTTCAGTGCTAGAGGTACAAGTTTTTCCTTCGGTTTTATTGAATAAAAGACTAATAGGGAGCAAAATTTCAAAATCATATGTTTTTAAGTCATCAGCCAACTGCATCTTCTCCAGCTGTATCATTTTGTCTTTTTATATCACACAAATTCAAAGTCAATTTAGAAATGCAAGATGCCAATTAAAGTTTTGCCTTTTGATTACACTTGAATAATTGGTTCCTTAACTTTAAGGATAAACGTGGTTAGTTTAATAGGTTTACTGTTGAAGACTTTTGTAATCCCTATCTAGCAATTCAAGAAGGTCAAAACAATAAAAAGAAATATCTAATCAAACTTCTTCTCTGTGGCTTTTCAGCAATAAATCTCTAGAAAAGGTGAAGAACCAACCACCTACATCAAGAAAAATGAAAATGATAAAATTGCAAATCTTTTTGAGTGCCAATTTTATAGGAAATTTTTTTTTCAGAAAATTACTCATTACCTACTCAGTTCCTCTAGAAAATTATAACCAAATAAATTATTTGTAAAATATTAAGTATTACTACTCAAAGTAGCTTCCTCCAACCATTCTCCATTTGCTTAAATCATATTCATTCTTCAAAGATCAACTACAATGTTCCCATTTTTGTGAAGCCTGCATCACTCATGGAAATTTATTTGCAATTATAGCATGACTTTTGTGACATCTACCTTGTATCATAGTTTCTCATGTAGATTTTTCTCCCCTACAAATAATAGCTAGTATTCATTGAGCACATCCTTTATAGCAGGCACTATTCCTATCACTTTACATACATTGATTTGTTTAATCCTCATGGCAATTGCATCAGTTAAGCATTATTTATCATGCCCATTTTGCAGATCTGAAAGAGTGATTATGTAACTTGCCTAAGATTATGCACCTAGCAAAAATCAGAGCCAAGAGTCACACTCACAAAACCCAATGTCTTAAAAACTGCAATATAATCTACCACCTTTCACCCAGTGTTCCACTACTGGATCATAGAAGTCTCAGCCTTATTCATCTTTGTATGACCAGCTCCTGAGAAGCCTTATACATTTAAAACATGTTTAATACGCTGGATGTGGTGGTGCATGCCTGTAGTCCCAGCTACTCGGGAGGCTGAGGCAAAAGAATCACTTGAACCCGTGAGTCGGAGGGTGCAGTGAGCCAAGATCGTGCCACTGCACTCCAGCCTGGTGACGGAGCGAGACTCTGTCTCCAAACAAACAAACAAACAAACATGTTTAATAAAAGTGTTGAGAGACTATTTCTAAGGTTCACTTTGGCCTAGATCAATGCTTCTCAAACTATCAGTAATGAAAGACCAGTTTCTGTTAAGTACAATAAGAACAAATTACTAGAAAAAATAAAATACGTAAAATACAAGCTTCTATGTATTATATTTAACTTTATTAAACACTATGCAAGTTTTCAATATCTATACTAGCCAACAGTTCATGGACCAGCACAGGTTCATGAAACTGCTCAGATCCGTGGACCACAATCTGAATATCATTGCCTGAATCACTATGAAGCAATTCACCCTTATCAAAGCACTTTTTATTAGGCTATTACAGTCCCTTTGGGCAGAAGTCATAGCAATGCATGAACTCCGTAGGTCATGCATGAAAGAAACCTAACATTCAAATAAGATTTTAAAAAGTGAAAGTTATAACTTATTTCTAAGTCCTTTCTCTCTTCATTGAATTAGACATTTTGTGCCATGTTAATGTTTTATGTTTGTTTCTTGATGAATTCAATAAGATTTCTCAAAGTCCTTAAGCCTAACTCTCAGTTTTAATTAAAGTTTCAAGTATTGTTTGCCATATGAGTAAGAGAGTTTGTTAGCAATTAAATTCTAATATAAAAGTTCATGTCTGTCAGTGACTCAGTACACATCGTTGGGAAGTTCACTTTATCTTCTTAAGTATAAGATACTTGACAAAATTATCCACTCAGTTCAGGGATTCACTTATCTAAAGGGCAGGCTATGTGTGAGTCATAAAAGCATACTTAATACAAGTACTTTCTTTTATAGAAGTGAGGTTATGATGTCTTATCTAAAATTCTCCTAGTCATTCCAGCAGTTATTTGTACATTCAAAAAGTGACAGTTAAGCCCCCACTGTGTGCAAGTCTTCCTACAGATCTTGCTTCTCGCATGATTCTCAGCAAAAAGCAGTTGTTCTTTCCTGAGGACATCCTTGGCATTACAATTGCATAACTGAGCAAGCAGAATGGGTCAGAGAAGCTTTGCAGGAGCAGGTTTTTGCAGGAGCATTCTTCATTTAATTTTTTGCACTTATATTAGTGACTAAATAATAAAAGTATAATTTAATATAAATTATACAATTTATTATATGAAATAAATTGTATTATGTTAAATAAATTGTATTAGTATAAGTGATAACAATTAAATATTCACTTTATCAATTTTTAACAATTAAATTTTTTACAATTAAATATACACTTTATTATAGTGTATAATTTATATTGAATTATACAATTTAATATAATAAATTTCAAAAGAAGTACAAAAATACTATTTTATTATATTCTATAATTCTGTTTGATATTTTAAGGGATATTGTCAAACTAATAATGCCTACTATTAAAATAAAATATGGGCTATTGCTACAATTTATGAATTTATTTATTTTAAGTAGGAATTCACTTGAAATTTAAGTTTAGTATTTAAAGTGTGTAACTAGGGAAGAAAGTAAATATAAAGTACTTACCTGGAAGCTACAGATAACAGGTCACAGTTGCTAGATAAAGCCATTTGTGTGTCAATAGGATAGAAGATAAACTCCTTCCAAAAGTGAAAGAGCTCTATGCTCCACAGACATGTAGTGTTATACAAACCAAAATTAATTAGCAAATATCGTTCTCTTATCTATACTGGTAGGCAACAATAGCAAAACATCAGTATTTTCTTTTTTAAAAATTTCAACTTTTGTTTTAGATACAAGGGATACATATGCAGTTTTCTTACATGGGTTTATTGCACCCAGGGAGTGAGCATAGCACCCAATAGGTAGCTTCTCAACCCACACTCTGCTTCCTCCCTCCCCACTCTAATAGTCTGTAGTGTCTGTTATTCCCATGTTTGTGTCCATGTGTGCTCTTTCTGAATGAAATACGGATTAATTTGAAAGGTGGGGAAGCAAATTCACATTTGCCAAGCTTTAAAAATGATAACAAGATATAATAATAATATAAAACATATTTTCAAGTTTTCAAATAAAAGTCTAGCCTTGGATATTAATCTCAAAAATCACTAAGAGCTATTAACTTATAATGAGAAGATATCATGATATAATTTTTATTATAATAAATACATAGTGTTTTATAAATAAATTTTACATTTAGCATTTAATGATGCTGATAAGTGGATTTTTTTAACCAAAAAATGTCTAAAGCAGAAGGCAATTTAATATAATAAAGTGTATTTTTGAAATATCAGTAAATATGCATGTACTGACTTCAGAAACAATGCATTATTGCAAAGGAACAATATTTTACTGTGAATGCCATATACCACTGTTTTACTGTGAATGCAATATATCACTGTTAAAAGCTTTTACTTTTTTTTACTGTGAATGCAATATACCACTGTTAAAAGTAGCCATCATTAAGACTGAATGCTTTATGGTTTTAGGCTGAAAACACTGCTCAATCTCACAATTCTCCTAATAGAGTTTTAATTATTTTTCACACAGTAAGGTTGCTTACTTACCTTCACTGCCTCCACAGACACCACAAAATCAATCATGATACTGACCATTCTGAGAACCAATAATCCTTCAGGGAGAAAATGATTCATATCAAAATCATTTCTAAAAAAGTGATCAATACTTGAATGAGTACAAATGTTTCCTCTCTCATTTTTCAAGTTATTGGACAATAGAACAAGGTGGAAGAGAAATATTTCCTGAAGTAACGCAGCTACAATATACTTTTGTGTCATGCTTAACACAGTGATTCAATCAATACATAACTACAGAGTGACCAAAAATTACTTTTCATATTTAGATTGCATTCAGTTAATACATTATTTCATTTGATTATTCACAATCATACTTTGAAATACGTATTATCCACATTTCACAGATAAAAGAATTAAATTCAAAAAGTTTTGGAGGAGGTTTTCTATTTCCCTCACAAAAAAATAAAATTTTACTTTTACAAATTTATTTAATTTATTGAGTCTATGAATTGACTGTTGGCTAAATTATTTTAACCATTTTAATTATGTGTTCAAATATCTTTATTAGATTCTAGCTGCTTTGGTCATTTAGATGACTCAAATATCAGTGTTCAATTTTTTATCTAGAGTTTTCAGTCTAATTAATTCTCTGATTAATAAAATGTCTTACAACAGTTCCTTTAAAATGATGTTTGTGTTCTTTTTCTTCTGCTACATTCAAAATCATTGTACTTTATATAAGACAGATTTTAACACTTAAACACAAAATTTATACAGATGTATGGTTTAAAAAGGATGTTAACACAACTTTTAAATAACTGAAATACAACTAAAACTTAAGGCAAAGATAGTCTGAATAAAAACTAAGCCATTTAATGGATCTTTTAACTTATATACATAGAAAATGAGGGGAGGTCTACGGCCATACCACCCTGAACTCACCCAATCTAGTCTGAAAATGAGGAGAGATCTTTTTTCAATACCTTCTGTAGTCAAAAGAAACAAGGTTAACAGATTATAGCCCCAAAAGATACTTGTAATCATAATCCAAAATAAAAGATGCTACACTTATAAGAAAGTTAAGCTTCTCAAGATTTTCAGAGGAAGCAAGTAGATTTGACAATATTGTTTTCCCTATGTTTTATTCTTTCAGGATTCAACACAGACATGGCAACAATCTCCATATTATCAAGTTGTTTGAAAGCCCAGGGTACTCAAAAGAAAAAAAAAACTGCTTAAAATATAGCATTTAAAAAGCTGCGATGGGATTGTTTGTTAGGTTTTTTTCTTGTTGATTTGTTTGAGTTCTTGTTAGATTCTGGATATTCGTCCTTTGTTGAATGTATAGATTGTGAAGATTTTCTCCCACTATGTGGGTAGTCTGTCAACTTTTCTGATCCATCTTGAGTTGATTTTTTTATGAAGTGAAAGATGAGAATCCAGTTTCATTCTTCTATATGTGACTTGCCAATTATCCCAGCACCATTTGTTGAATAGGTTGTCCTTTCTCCACTTTATGTTTTTGTTTGCTTTGTCAAAGATCCAGTAAGAAATCAATATAGCAACTGGTAGTCCTCATTTAATACTGTAGTTTATAATATGCCACAGTTGGAAAAACTGTTCTTCTCATTTATCATAAGTTTCAAAATGCACTGTTTTAATTGGGGTTCTGAGTAGTAAGTAAGGGCTTTCTAATTGCCTCCTATTAGCCCATTTGTTAAGGAAGACCCTAGGGTTATGGGAATGATCAGACACACAACACTAGACAGATGAGATCAGTGGAAATTTACTAGTCACATGTACTCATAGCCCAAAGGAAAAGAACACTACACATGACTCAGGGCAATGTTGAGATTGCCTTTGGGAACAGAGTGAAAAAGAGGGACTGTGGGAGTTAGGCTTCATAGTGTAAAGAAGCTGAGGTGGCTCCTGTTTCCATGAGAGGTTGGGATTGATTAGTTTGAATAATTTGACAGAGAACTGAAACCTGCTACTCTGGGATAAGCAAGAATTGTGCCTAGTCCCTTTGTTAAGGAGGGTGGTCTCTCTAGGAGACCTTATCTGTAGTGACAGAATATGGATTAAATCTTTGCAGTTAGGCCTTTTGATGTCCTTCTGGTTTCAGATGTCAAAGAAGTTTATAATATTGGGCCTTAATTTTATGCCTTACATCACAAAGGCGCTTTAAAAGAATCAAGTGAAAGTGGTCCTGTTGCTCAGGCTATATGACCTAGTAGATTTGATGGTTTTAGAGGTATCTGTAGTGGATGAGGATGCTATGTGGATTCTCTAGTTAACCCCAATTAAACAGTCATAGCACAGATCTCAGAAAGCAAGATCTTGCTTTCTGTAGCAGAGCACAACTTGTTGGAAAAGCAGACTTAGTTGTGTTACCAGATCCTAGTAGAAACTAAGCACATAACTAAGGGACATCATGTGACTACACCACTAGATCATGAGCTGGTTATTATGAGATCTACCAAGTCAACAGCAATCCATTATAAAATACTGTTTTCAAGGTCTCAAGTAAGTTGTGAAAGCAGATAGCCCAAACTGCATGTCACCTTCCTCTGTTGCACTGAAGCATCTTCCTCATATGGGGTTCTCGATTAGCAGCTGTCAGAAAATAGTGGAAATATTCCAGGACCTGTTTTACAGTTTGGTAGGCTCAATACTCAATAGGTACTGTCAACCAAAAGCAGCCTGCTACTGCCTCTACCTGACTTATACATGGATGTCTCTAAAGGACAAAAGAAGGGTGGTTAAGTTTTAACTAGTATACCTGGTTATAAATTTAGTATATAGTCAATTAATTACAATAATGACTGAAATGATTTATCCTGCTCTTTCTGACTTTCCAACTGCTCCTATTAAATGATAGTATCTATTTCCCCATTCCTTGACAATGGGTGGGCATGGTGATTTGTTTGACTCATTAAACGCAGCATAAGTACCAATTCTGGGCCTAGTACTAAATAAGCTTCTCTTCTCTGTTTCAGAACCCTGACATCACCATGTGAAGAAGTCTGAGATCATCTTCTGGATGATAACTGCCATGTGGCCCCAATTGCCCTAGCCAACAGGCAACAAACTACCGAACACAAGAGTAAGGCCCTCCTACACCAGCCATCTCCTAGTGATCCACCAGTTGACTGCAGGTGCATGAAGAAGCTTGGTTGAAATGAACCAACCCTGATCCAGGAAAACAAAACTATCTAGCTGACACTTTTTTGGGTTATTAATGAAAATACAAGTTTATTGTTTTAAACAACTGAGTTTTGAGGTGATTTACTTTGTAGAAACAGCTAACTGATACAGCATAGAACAAGAAATGTCCAAAAGTATGGATAGCCACAGATGTCTAAGCAGTGATAAATGTATTCACTGGCTGATCTGAAATCTAGAATTAGCAAAACTGAAATTAGAGACAAGGAGGTCTAGAGTAGAGGCGTGGGGATGACCTATGGAATGGGTGAAGGATAAAAAAGTGTGTGATGCACATTAATGTTGAGGAGCTCCTCAACATCTAAGTGAACAGAATAATTCATCCTATGGATATAAGCCAGCCTCTCACCTAAGCTACCCCAGTGCTTTTTGAATGGTACATTGAATAAAGTCGCTATGGTAGCAGAAATGAAAGCTAGGCATGAGTTTCCTCTCACAAAGGTTGATATAGCTAACTCTATGCTGAATGCCCAATCTGCTAGCAGCAGCGACTGACACTGAGCCCTTGATATGTACAGTACCATGCAGGCTCTTTATTGCAGGCACATTAAATTAGCCCTCTTACACCTAGGGATACCAGTTCTACCATCTATCATATAATCTGAAATCAGTCAACCTAGATGAATGGCCTAGCAGAGACCCAGTGAAGGTTCAACTTGGGAACTCACTCTAAAAGATTGGACCATGATCCGCCAGTATATAGTATATTCATTAAACCAATAGCTGATATAATATGATTCTGCATCCTCAGTAGCTGAAATAAATTGTACCAGGCAACAATGGAATTGCTACTTCTCTCCAACACTTGTGGACTTTGGCTATTCATCCTTAAGCCCTTAGACTCTGCCAGATTTGAGACTTTGCTTTCAATAAAGAAGAATGCTTCTATAAAAGGAGTGTGGAAGGATGCCATTGAACATGAAGCTATGACACTCTGCCACCTAGCTCTTTTGGATTTTTTTATGAAAGGCACCAAAAAGCAGAAAAAAACAATTACTATTACTGGGGAAAATTGATCCCAATTACCATGTGGAGCTAGGTTTACTGTTACATGATTAAGATAGAAAGAAATTTTTAGAACCCAAGGATACTGAGGTATTTCTCTGTGCATTCATGCCTCATAATAATGATAAATGAATATTATAGATATTACAGCCTGGCAAAAGCAAGTTAACCTAGGGCCCAAAGCCTTTGAGGCTGAAATTTTTGTTCATCCCAACAGACAAGTGACCCATAATAACTAAAGTGATGGCTGAGAGTGAGAGAAAAATAAACTGCAGGTAGAAGAATGAGACAATAAATATCAATATAGACTTTAGACCAGTTGCAACAGCAGGGACAATAGCATGTTCCATTAATTGCCTTCATGTATTGTATTTTGTAGAGAAGGCAGTTAGCTACTTCATAAAAATGTAAGGGATGCAATAAGAGATTGTGAGTAGTACAAAGGGCAGACTCTATGAAACTCATCTTGAGCACTGCCTCACAAGGTCTCACCCTCAGATCTGATTCCACCATACAGTGCCTAATAGCACTGTGCGAGTTTCAATCTCACTTCATGCTGATATCACCTCATATCCAGCTGTCCTACATGTTGCTCAGGTTCTGTTCCAGTGCTTCTCTGACACTACATCATGGAATGACTATGGAATCTCACTCTGCATTTACACGTGCTCAATCAGAAAATTACTAAGATTTAATACCCAATAGCACAATCCTCAACTAAATGCAGACCAGAGGTCATTGGCCAGACAATATCCTTTAAGCAAACCATTCTGAGGTGCATTTTATATGTCTCCTCACAATGGTCCATCCAGACTGAACATCAGTCATCCACAGCAGCTGCAAACATGATTCTGCATAATGATAATGACTTTTTCTCCTGTCATATTTCAATCTCCCTGGTTCTTCCCTACTATTGTATGGGATAACTTTGCAAATAAACTATATATACTTATGATATTCTATAATTCTGTTTGATATTTTAAAGAATATTGTCAAACAAGTGGTGCCTACTATGAAAATAAAATATGGGCTATAGCTACAATTTATGAAATTATTTATTTTAAGTAGGTCACTTGAAATTTAAGTTTAATATTTAAAGTGTGTAACTAGGCAAGAAAGTAAATAGAAGGTACTTACTTGGAAGCTACAGATAACAGGTCACAGTTGCTACATAAAGCCATTTGTGTGTCAATGGGATAGAAGATAAGCTCCTTCCAAAAGTGAAAGAGCTCTATGCTCCACAGACATAGTGTTATACAAACCAAAATTCATTAGCAAATATCGTTCTCTTATCTATACTGGTAGGCAACAATAGAAAAACATCAGTGTTCTCTTTGTTAAAAATTTCAACTTTTGTTTTAGATACAAGGGATACATATGCAGTTTTCTTACATGGGTTTTTTGCACCCAGGTAGTGAGCATAGTACCCTGAAAGAGACAGGGAGAATGGAATTAATTTGGAAATCATATATCAGGATATCATCCAGGAGAACTCCAGCAACCTAGCAAGACAGGCTAGCATTCAAATTCAGGAAATCTAGAGAACCCCAGTAAGATACTCCATGAGAAGATCAACCCTAAGACACATAATCAACAGATTCTCCAAGGTCAAATGAAAGAAAGAGCGTTAAGGGCAGCCAGAGACAAAGGCCAGGTCACTTACAAAGGGAAGCCCAATAGACTAACAGTGGACCTCTCAGTGGAAACCCTATAAGCCAGAAGACATTGGGGGCCAATATTCAACATTCTTAAATGAAAGAATTTCCAACACAGAATTTTATATCCAGCCAAACTGAGCTTCATAAGCAAAGGTGAAATAATATCATTTTTAAACAAACAAATGCTGAGAAAGTTCATTACCTCAAGGGGTGCCTTGCAATAGTTCCTAACAGAAGCAGTAAATATGGAAAGACAAAACAAAACATTATGAGCCACTACAGAAACACACTGAAGTAAACAGACCAGTGACACTATGAAACAACAACATAAGTCTGCAAAACATCAAACTAGCATACGATGACATGATCAAATCCATACATAACAATTTTAACCTTAAACTTAAACAGGCTAAATACTCCAGTTTTTTTTTGTTGAGGCAACATTTTACTCTTGTTGCCCAGGCTGGAGCGCAATGGCACGATCTTGGCTCACCGCAACCTCTGCCTCCTGGGTTGAAGAGATTCTCCTGCCTCAGCCTCCTGAGTAGCTGGGATTACAGGCATGTGCCACCAAACCTGGCTAATTTTGTATTTTTAGTAGAGACGGGGTTTCTCCATGTTGGTCAGGCTGGTCTTGAACTTCCGACCTCAGGAGATCTGCCTATCTCAGCCTCCCAAGGTGCTGGGATTACAAATATAGGCTACTAGGCCCAGCCTATGCCCCAGTGAAAAGACAGATAGCAGGCTGGATAAAGAACCAAGACCCACTGGTATATTGTCTTCAAAAGAACCATCTCATATGCAAAGACACACATAGGCTCAAAAAAAAAAAAAAAAAAAAAGAGGGATGAAGGAAAACTTTCTGGGCAAAAAGAAAACAGAAAAAAAGCATGAATTCCAATCCTAGTTTCTGACACAACAGTCTTTATACCAACAAAGATGAGAAAAGACAAAGAGGGTATTACATAATAGTAAAGGGTTTAATTCAACAAGAAGAGCTAACTATCCTAAATATATATGCACTCAACACACAAGCACTCAGATTCATAAAGCAAGTTCTTAGAGACCTTCAAAGAGACTTAGACTCCCACACAATAACAGCAGGACACTTTAACACCCCATTGCCAATATTAGTCAGATTATAGAGATGGAAAATTAACAAAGATATTCAGGACTTAAACTCAGCTCTAGATCAAGTGGACTCGTTAGAAATACATAGAATTCTCCACCCAGAAAAACGAGAATATACATTCTTATCGTTGCCACATGGCACATAATCAAAAATTGACCACATAATTGGCAGTAAAACACTCCTCAGCAAATGCAAAAGAACTGAAATCATAACAAATGGTCTTTCAGACGGCAGTGAAAACAAATTAGAACTCAGGATTAAGAAACTCAAAACCACACAACCATATGGA
>CAUYLG010077445.1:0-24672 GCA_963573385.1 Cacajao melanocephalus
AGTCATGACAAATCCAACAGTTGGTTAGATGGTTTCCAGAAGCAATGATTTTGGAGAAATTGACAAGGGAATTTTCACTCCACTGGGCTTGTGAGAGCAGGGGCACGGGAAGGAGGTAAAGATAAAGGAAAAGGTATTTCTGTGTCATAGTTGATTTTCCCTTAAGCTTTATGAAAGCCAAAGGAGTTTGCATCCGAGTCACAGCACCAAAAACAAAAACAAACAAAAAAGAAAGCAGAAGGAAAGTGGTGAAATAGGAGGTAAAATAATTAAATGGTTAGATGGAGGGTTTAATGATGAAACAGGCTGTTATCAGGACTTCAGGTGGCATGCAAGTTAGGGCCAAAATGAGGGGAATAACCAATGCCACTGCAACCAAGATTCCCAGTACTGAGATTGACTTCAGTTTTCAGTGGAAGGAGAGAAGGCTTTACTTATCTTTTCACTTGAGGAGGAATTTTAAGGCCTCCACTGGCTCACAAGAATGCTCAGGTGCTGATTCTGTTGTTGGTTCTTTGGGACCTTCCCACAGTTATACTCAAGAATGATGTATCCAACTGGAGATGCCAGCAATGTTGATAGCTGTTGGAGTGGAAAGTAAGACAGTAAAGGGGCCTTTCCATAGGGAGTTGAGACCCAGGTGACGCATCTCTCCAGGTTTTGATGAAGTTTTCTGACCCTGATTGGTATAACCAATGTTGATTACTGAAAGGGTCAACAGTAGGCAGTACCTTTTGTCCAAACTCCTATATGGCATATATGTATTTCTTTTCTTTTTTTTTTTTTTTTTTTTTTTTTTTTATATGGAGTTTCGCTGTTTTTTCCCAGGCTGGAGTGCAATGGTACAATCTCAGCTCACTGAACCTCTGCTTCCTGGGTTCAAGTGATTCTCCTACCTCAGCCTCCCGAGTAGCTGGGATTACAGATGACTGCCACCACGCCTGGCTAATATTTTTGTGTTTTTAGTAGAGACGGGGTTTCACCATGTTGGCCAGGCTGTTCTTGAATTCCTGACCTCAAGTGATCCACCCTCCCATAGTACTGGGATTACAAGCATGAGCCACTGTGCCTCACCAGTTTGTTTTATGTATTTTTTATTTTTTGAGCCTGTTTTGCAGCCTTTACAAAAATCAGAGTTTTCCCACGAGATCCTGAAGATTTTCACATAAGGGACCTCTGACCATTTGTGTTGGTGTTGGCAGTAAAGGTCAAGCTGGAATATGGTATTAATATTTAAGCTCCCACCTTTGGCCAGGTTCCTACCCTTCTAGTTTATATTTTGACCAAACCGTACTGCAAAGGAAAATCAGTCTCTTTTGTTTTACAATCTGAGCATCAACCTTATCCCAGGTTCGAAGGATGGATCCAGGCACGATCTCAGCTCACTGCAACCTCTGCCTCCTGGATTCAAGCCATTCTCTTCTCTCAGCCTCCCAAGTAGCTGGGATTACATGTGCACACCACCACACGTGGCCAATTTTTACATTTTTAGTAGAGATGGGGTTTCACCAAGACAGCAAGGCTGGTCTTGAACTCCTGACCTCAGGTGATCGACCTGCCTCGGCCTCCCAGCGTGCTGGGATTTCAGGTGTGAGCCACTGCGCCCAACCAAAATGAGGGATTTCTTTAAGCAGGCATCCTGCCAGTGCTGGTCCCTCCAGTGAAAAAGGAGGCAAGGGAAAAGACGAAGCTGGCCAGGCACGGTGGCTCACGCCTGTAATCCTAGCACTTTGGGAGGCTGAGGTGGGTGGATCACCTGAGGTCAGGAGTTCAAGACCAGCCCGGCCATCAGGGTGAAACCCCATCTTTAAAAAAAAAAAAAAGGGAAATAGGACGAAGCTGAGTCTCACTTTTGAGGAAAAAAATATAAGCATTAGCACAGGCCTACAGAGGACTCTGGCGCCTGGCAGTGAAGCAAATGGCAGGTACTGGATGGGCAGGCCTTGCAAGAGGTTTACACATGAAGGAAGAATTCAAGAAATCCTGGCGGCAAGGACAGGGACAGCAAAGAGTAAGCAGAGTGACCTGGGAGAGTCATCATCGATGGCGGCATATTGTGTCCAAGGGAGTGAACTGCCAGGAACAGCAAGTCTAAGAGCTGACTTAACACAGCATCATAGTTTTAGTTAAAAGATAAAGAGCTGGGTGCAGTGGCTCACACCTGTCATCTTAGCACTTTGGGAGGCTGAGGCTGGTGGATCACCTGAGGTCAGGAGTTCAAGATCAGCTTGGCCAACATGGTAAAACCCCGTCTCTACTAAAATTACAAAAATTAGCCATGCGTGGCAGCGGGCGCCTGTAATCCCAGCTACTCGGGAGGTTGAGGCAGAAGAATCGCTTGAACATGGAAGAAGGAGGTTGCAGTGAGCCGACATCGCACCATTGCACTCCAGCCTGGGGAACAAGAGCAAAATTCCATCTCAAAAAAAAAAAGTTAAGGAAGCTCCTAGTCATTGCCCAGTGATGGCATGTGCCCTGCCTTTCACAAGCCTTCTGCAGGGAGGGTCACCGTGTCTCAGATCTTCCTGGTGTGGACTGGAAAATCCTCCCTCCTCTGCATGTCACCCCTCAGGGTGAGCTGAGAAATCAGCCAGAGGGAGCCGAGTCACAGTGGCTGAAGGCAAATGGTACTAGGCATTTGTTAGTAAACACGGAGTGAGAGGAAAAACCCCTCCCCTTAAAGCTGCAAGAACTGCATTCAGGCAGGAGGTTCTTCAGTGCAGAAAGCAGCAGAGGTCCTTGGCCAGATAATCTGGCACCAAGTTTTTGGCACTTACCCGGGAGAAGAGTTCACAGGCCAGGTAACCTGCCGAAAACACCAGGTATTACCAGGAGGGGCGTTGAAGTCCTCTGGTTCTTGGTCTTGAATTCAGTCAAGAGACACTCAGAAAGAGTTAAAGGGTAAGTGCCCTTTATTTAAAGAGACAGGAGCTGAGAAAGAAGAGACACCCTGAATGACAGAACCTGGTGGGCTCCTGAAAAGGAGTCTGTCCTTACTCATGCTGGCCTGATCCTTTTAGTGAGAAGCTGACATGATTATTCATGAAGGGGCCGTGCACAGGCATTATTAGTAAGCACCCTCCGGGAAGTCCTCTGGGCAGGAATGCACTGTGACCATCCATGCTAGTACACACGTCACCTGTCTCATTAGCAGCTCAAATCTCCATCCAGGGATGTGGTTTTTGTTTTTACTTTTTTTTTTTCCAGTTGTCAAATGATTCTTTATTGAAATATTTTCCTTTGTGCTTCTTACCTAGCTGGGCATTCCACAGCATCACTGTTGATGTCATCTATGATGATGTCATGAGGGTGGTGGCCATCAACATGACAGTCCACAGACTGGGCAGTCCCCAGGATCTCTTTAATGGTTCCAGAGAGTTCTCTGCCTAAAGATCAGTGCCATCTGTCGAGCAATGTTGACAATCTCATCAAAACTGATGTTCCCTCTGTATTTAATGTTTCTCTCTTTCTGTCTCTGGTTGGTTCCTTGAGGGCTTTGATGACCAGGGCAGAGGCAGAAGGCACCACCTCAGTCTCGGCCTGTCTGTTCTGAATGGTCCATTTCACTGTAATCCTCAGGCCTTTCCAGTCACCTGTTGCCTTGGCAATGTCATCACCAACCTTTTTTGGAGACAGACCCAGGGGGCCGATCTTGGGGGCCAGCGCAGAAGTGGCACCTACTTCACCCTCAGTGCACCTCAGGTATATGACTTTGATCTCTTTGGGGTCAAACTTCGGCTGCAGGGTGGAGGCGGCTGGTGTCGGATGAACCCGGATTCAGGACGACAAAAGAATTTGCACATTGGCCTCCTCAAAGCTGAAAACCAAAAGGTGTTTTATTTTATTTTATTTTATTTCATTTTATTTTATTTTGTTTTTTTAAGATAGGGTTTCACCATGTTGGCCAGGCTGGTCTCAAACTCCTGACCTCAGATGATCCGCCCACCTTGGCCTCCCAAAGTGGTAGGATTACAGGCGTGAGCCACCGCGCCCAGCTTTTATTTTGTTTTTGAGACAGAGTTTCACTCTTGTTGCCCAGGCTGGAGTGCAGTGGCGCGATTTCGGCTCACCGCAACCTCTGCCTCCTGGATTCAAGCGATTCTCCTGCCTCCCGAGTAGCTGGGATTACAGGCATGCATCACCATGCCTGGCTAATTTTGTATTTTTAGTAGAGACAGGGTTTCTCCATGTTGGTTAGGCTGGTCTCGAACTCCCAACCTCAGGTGATCTGTCCACCTCGGCCTCCCAAAGTGTTCGGATCACAGGCGTGAACCACCGTGCCTGGCCCTGAACCATTGTTTTCATAGATAAATGAGAAACCGAGTTTCCTCAGCTTTAAAGAGAAAGGGCATTTTGCTTTTCCCAGTGAAAAGGCTGACTGAGGCTAAGTGGGAGTGTCTAGGGGTGTGACGCCCTACAACGTGCAATGGCCCTTCTGGAAATCCCAAAGAAAATTAGGTTAAAAAGTCTAATCAGCCGGGCGCGGTGGCTCACACCTGTAATCCAAGCACTTTGGAGGCCAATGCGGGTGGATCACCTGAGGTTGGGAGTTCAAGACCAGCCTGACCAACATGGTGAAACCCCATCTTTAATTAAAAAAAAAAAAAAAAGTCTCATCCAGGAAATGCATCACTTTGTGTTTTGAGCCCTCCCAGAAGAAGTGCTAGACCTCCAGAGAGACATTAAGGAGACATGAAAAAGGGTGGAGGTCGGGCGTGGTGGCTCACTCCTGTAATCCCAGCACTTTGGGAGGCAAAGGTGGGTGGATCAACTGAGGTCAGGGGTTCGAGACCAGCCTGGCCAACATGGCGAAACTCCGTCTCTACTAAAAATACAAAAATTAGCTGGGCATGGTACAGCTGCCTGTAATCCCAGCTACTCGGGAGGCTGAGGCAGGAGAATCACTTGAACCTAGGAGGCAGAGGTTGCAGTGAGCTGAGATTGTGCCACTGTACTCCAGCCTGGGTGTCAGTATAAGACTCCATCTCAAAAAGAAAAAAGAGGTGAGAAACAAGTAATCTAAGAATGAGGAAAAACAAGGAGAATGACCCCCATTCAGGCACTCCGTTGGTTTTGTGGCACCTCTGCTTGCAAGTGTTTGTGTAAAATGGACGTATATGGTCTTTTTGTGAAAATTCAGAGCCCAAAGGTCTCCAGCAACTATGGACTCCCTGAGTTCTCTATCTCTCTGCTTTCTTTTCTGCCTGTTTTAAGTCTGCATTTACTTTTCTACTGAGATAAAATTCACTGTTTGCATCCGACCATTTCTTTTTGTTACTGTTTTTTGCAAACCAATGAGGTTTTAATATCTCATGGCTAGAGTTCTGAAGTAAAAGTTTTAGAATCTTTGGTTGTATGAGTTTGTGTGTGTGTTTATGTGTACGAATACATATTTTATTGTGTTTTTAGCCACAAGGTACCAAACTGACTAAATTTTAAAGAGTACTCGTAAATTAAATAATGAGCCCGCCGGGCACGGTGGCGCGTGCCTGTAGTCCCAGCTGCTCGGGAGGCTGAGGTGGGAGGATCTCCTGAGCCCAGGAGTTCTGGGCTGTAGTGCGCTATGCGGATCGGGTGTCCGCACTAAGTTTAGCATCAATATGGTGACCTCCCAGGAGCAGGGGACCACCAGGTTGCCTAAGGAGGGGTGAACTGGCCAGGTCAGAAACGGAGCAGGTCAAAACTCCCGTGCTGATCAGTAGTGGGATCGTGCCTGTGAATAGCCACTGCACTCCAGCCTCAGCAACGTAGCAAGACCCTGCCTCTAAAAAAAAATAAATAAAATAATGAGCCCAAATGATTTCAAGTTCACATAACTGGCACAAAATCTTTAATAGGTTAGCATTGCTGAGCGTGGTGGCTCATACCTGTAATCCCAGCACTTTGGGAGGATGAGGGGGGTGGGTCACCTGAGGTCGGGAGTTTAAGTCCAGCCTGATCAACGTGGAGAAACCCTGCCTCTACTAAAAATACAAAATTAGCCGGGTGTGGTGGCACATGCCTGTAATCCCAGCTATTCGGAAGGCTGAGGCAGGAGAATCGCTATGAACCCTGGAGGTGGAGGTTACAGTGAGCCGAGATCGAGCCATTGAACTCCAGTCTAGGCAACAAGAGCGAAACTCCATCTCAGAAAAAAAAAAGTTGGCATTAAAATTATTGGTAAAATAATATTAGAAATGTCTTAAGAATTGCCAGGATACATTTTCATTTGCATTTATGGATCAAGCAACTTCATACTTATTCTTGCCAAATATGATAAGGTGTCAAAATTTGGCATGAGTTACAAAACTATAAACCTGGGCCAGGCACGGTGGCTCATGCCTGTAATCCCAGCACTTTGGGAGGCTGAGGTGGGCGGATCACCTGAGGTCAGGTGTTCGAGACCAGCCTGACCAACATGAAGCACCATCTACTAAAAATACAAAAATTAGGTGAGTGTGGTGGCTCATGCCTATAATCCCAGATACTATGGAGTCTGAGGCAGGAGAATTGCTTAAACCCAGGAGGTGGAGGTTGCAGTGAACTGAAATTGCGCCATTGCACTCCAGCCTGGGCAACAGGAGTGAAACTTTGCCTAAAAAAAACAAAACTATAAACCCAGCTTCAAACAGAATGATCTTTGTGTAATATTTGATAAATATGATTAATATTGGTTTAATGAAAGTAGCTAAATCTTGAGTTATTTAGTAAAATAACCATATGTTTAATCTTTTTTTTAAATTTTTTTTTTCTTTTAAAGATGGGGTTTCACCATGATGGCCAGGCTGGTCTTGAACTCCTGACCTCAGGTGATCCACCCACCTCAGCCTCCCAAAGTGCTAAGATTACAGGCATGAGCCACCGCGCCCGGCCAACCATATGTTTAATCTTAAGGTTCTCTGTCTCTACTAAAAAAATACAATTAGCTAGGTGTGGTGGTGCTTGACTGTAGTCCCGGATACTTCGGAGCCTGAGGCAGAAGAATCAGTGGAATTCAGGAGGTGGGGGTTGCAGTGAGTTGAGATTACACCACGACATTCCAGCTTGGGTGACAGAGTGAGACTGCATCTCAGACAAAAAACAAGAAAGATTTAGCAGGATTTGATGTCCTTTCTAGACCTAGGAGCTGAAGTTTTGTAACTTAATGGCACAAGGTAAAAAAGAAAAATACATCATTTGTACATTTGTTTATTTATAAGAGAAAGAAAAAAATTACTTAAAAGAGGTGATGAAATAAACCATTTCCATGTTCTTTGAGTTGTGGAAGATGATTCTTGGAAGACCTCATTGCTACATTTTTTGTTTGTTTTTAGATCGAGTTTTCACACTTGTTGCCCAGGCTGGAGTACACTGTCGCAATCTCAGCTCACTGCAGCCTCTGCCACCCGGGGTTCAAGTGGTTCTCCTGCCTCAGCCTCCGGAGTAGCTGAGATTACGGGCCCCTGCCACCATGCCCAGCTAATTTTTTTTATTTTTAGTGGAGATGGGGTTTCACTATGTTGGCCAGGCTGGTCTCAAACTCCAGACCTCAGGTGATCACCCACTTCAGCCTCCCAAAGTGCTGGGATTAACCCGGGCGTGAGACACTGTGCCCAGCCTCATTGATATATTTATCTGTTCTCTCAGGACCTCTCTGACATCGTCTCCTGCCTGTGTCTTCATTGTTCTCCCTCCTCCCGCCATACAGGCCTCTTTCCTTTTTCTGGGGCTGAGGTTGCCCTGCCTAAGGGCTTCTACTGGGGCTGCCCTAGTCTGGCCCCTCAGCTGCATGTGCGAACTGGCTTCCTTCCTCAGGTTGCTTTTGCCTCAGGACCTTCATTTGGGCTCTCCTTCTGCCTGGGACTCCCTGGCTCCTCAGCTGCAGGGGAAAAAACTCTTCCTTAGGTCTTTCTGCTAGTATCACTTTCTTTTTTTTTTAATTACAAAAATTTATTATGAAAAATTTTTTAAATAAAAAAATTTTTTCTTGGCCGGGCGTAGTGGCTCACGCCTGTAATCCTAGCACTTTGGAGGCCAATGCGGGTGGATCACCTGAGGTCGGGAGTTCAAGACCAGCCTGAACAACACGGTGAAACCCCATCTTTAAAAAAAAAAAAATTTCTTATATAGAGACGGGGTTTTACCATGTTGGTTAGGCTGATCTCAAACTCTTGACCTCGTGATCCACCTGCCTTGGCCTCCCAAAGTCCTGGATTACAGGGGTGAGCCACCGTGCCTGGACTTAAAAAAAATTTTTTTTTGAGATGAAGTCTCACTCTTGTGCCCCAGGCTGGGGTGCAATTGTGTAATCTTGGCTGCAACCTCTGCCTCCTGGGTTCAAATGATTCTCTTCCTTCCCCCTCCTGAGTAGCTGGGATTACAGGTGTGCACAACCACACCTAGCTAATTTTTGTATTTTTATAAAGATAGGGTTTCGCCACATTGGTCAGGCTGGTCTCGAACTCCTGACCTTGTGATCTGCTCGCCTTTGTCCGCCAAAATGCTGAGATTACAGGCATGAGCCACCAAGCCCAGTTTGATACCACCTTCTTAGAGGGGATTTCTGTGAACTCTCACCCCACCCCAATAAAACACTCCAGCCACACCCTCACCTCCACCTCTGGTTTGTACTGGCTGCTGTGGATGTTTCTTTCCGTTCCTTTCTGTGCACTCTCTGGAACTTAGACAAGGAACCAAGGAGAGAGCAAAGTCAGAAGACTGGGGTTGTGCTGGGTTTAAGAGTTAAAGAAAGAGGAAAGAAACACGAAACATGGCTTAACAGTCAAAGACAGGTTTATTTTAGAGAAATAAACTTGAGAGGGTCTTCTGGTTGATTTCCGTCAGCAGTATTTTCTCTTACAGACTAAGAGTATATATTGGTTTTAGGGTGAGGGGGCTTATCACAAGGTTGGAATGTTTCTGTGTGAGGGAGTTTATGGTGGGGTTGGAATGTCTTTGGGCAGAGGGGGTAGTTATCTTGGGGCTGACTTCTTTCTGCCTGGGGTTGAGGTGAGATTATTTCCAGGCTGGCATGTCTCTGGTAAGGGAAGGCTTTAGAGTGTTTCTGGTCAGAGATGTTATTTGTGGTTTAGGGTCATGTTGACCTTAGCCAATAGGCTGATGCCCTTTGGATCTAGGCAGTTTTTAATCAAGGTGAACTTAAAAGGACAGTGCTTGTCCAAGGTGGCGATACTCCTGCTCTGTCACTGGGCTTGCCCCCTCTGAATAGATCTCAACCTTGGCTTCACATTAGAGTGTTGAGGCATTTTATAGGCACTCTTCTTGTGCCCCCTTACCTGAGGTTTTCATTCATTCAATTCAGACCTGTCCTTAATATGATAATACTTAGAGATGATTCTATTCTGTGTTCTTTTTTTTTTTTCTTTTCATCTTGTTAAGATAAGGTCTCACTGTGTTGCCCAGGTAGGTCTTGAACTCCTGAGCTCAAGTGATCCTCCAACCTTGGCCTCCTAAAGTGCTAGGATTACAGGTGTGAGCCACTGCACCCAACCCTTTTCTGTGTTCAGAATTGAACACCAAGACTCTGCCCCTTGTTTGTGAAGGGTGAGATCAGCTTGTGATCCACAGAGAGGTGAGGGGCTGTGCTTTCCATGGGGTTTGATCAGGCGGAAGTCTGTTCCCTGAAAGGAAGCTCAGTCCAACCCAGCTTCCCCTACCCCCTGCCACCTTCAGCATGTGTGTGTGATTCTCCAGGAGGAGAGCGGGTTCTGAAGAAAGGGGTCCAAAACTCACTTTTTGGTTTTCTTTGGGAGCCTGTTGTTTCTGCATTTCCTCTGATGTAGTGAATAGCAGAGGACCATCTTTCCACAGGCCTTGCCTGTATGGGTGAGACACAAAAAAGAGGGTGTTAAGGCCGGGCGCCATGGCTCACACCTGTAATCCCTGCACTTTGGGAGGCTGAGGTGGGAGGATCACAAGATCAAGAGATCGAGACCATCATGGCCAGTATGGTGAAACCCCGTCTCTACTAAAAACACAAAAATTAGCTGGGTGTGGTGTCGTGCACCTGCAATCCCAGCTACTTAGGAGGCTGAAGGAGGAGACTTGCTTGAACCTGGGAGGCGGAGGTTGCAGTGAGCTGAGATGGTACCACTGCACTCCAGTGTGGCGACAGAGTGAGACTATGTCTAAAATTAAAAAAAAAAAACCAACCATCTGACCATCACCTGATGGTTGCCTCACATTCCTGATGTGTGTGTTTGGGGAGAGGGAGCCCTCTCCTGCTCTGCCCTGCTCATTCCAGAGAGCTATCTACTGTAGTAACAAAATGTGACTCTGGAATTGCAAGTCTCTGGAGCATCCTGCCTGACATGTTTGCTCACACTCACCCATGCCTTCCCCTGGTCCCTCTCATCTCACTTAGATTCCATTGTGCATGACCTAGTGACATGAACTTCTGAAGAGGCCAGACTAGCAACATGGTGAAACCCCACCTCTACTAAAATACAAAAACGTAGCCAGGCATGGTGGTGAGCACCTGTAATCCCAGCTACCCAGGAGGCTGAGGCGGGGGAATTGCTTGAAACCTGGAGGCGGAGGTTGCAGTGAACTGAGATCTCACCACTGCACTCCATCCTGGGCAACAGAGCAAGACTCCATGTCAAAAATAAATAAATAAATAATGAAATCCTCCTCTGCTGAGCTCATCCTTTGGTGAACATTCATGTGGGACTCAAATATCCTCACTGTTTTTGACCACTTAGGTCCATCCACATACCTCTTCCCCAAATGTTTTTGTCATCAGTTTTTCTTTCTTCTTTTTTTTTAAGACGGGGTTTCACCATGTTGGTCAGGGTGGTCTTGAGCTCCCAACCTCAGGTGATCCGCCCGCCTTGGCCTCCAAAGTACTTGGATTACAGGCGTGAGCCACCATGCCCGGCCTGTCATCCGTTTTTCAATCATCCTCCTTCCAAGTCCCTGACCATCCTGCCAAACCATTAGCAACAGCCCATGAATCGGTATAGAGTTGCACATCTGGCCATTTCTTCTTCCAGCCAAAGTGCACAACCAGGTGCGCTGCTCAAAGTTCTGCCCACTGGGAAGGTTTCCCTTCACCTCTCTTCTTCAGGGATGTTCTACAAAGTGGTGCAGCTGTCCACTTTCAGGTGGTACCTGCATATCATGCAGAATCATCTGTAATTTGGGCCTTAGTCTTTTGCCCTGTTAACTCATCATAGGGAATTCCCCATGAGTCCATTGGTGCAGGCTGAGAGAGAGAAGACAGGATGGCGGGAGTAGGGACTGTGGGCATTTGAGCCACTTCCTCATTTAACTTACTTATGCCTTCAGGAACTGCTTGAGCCCATCACGTATATACCATTCCCATTTGATGATGGAATGCAGCTGTGCGTGCACAGCTTTATGGCTATGTGAGTCAGAAAACACTGAGTCGTGACAGGCAGTTCAGGTCCCATGGTAACTTGGTGACCCATAGTCTAATGTTCAGTTTCTACCAAGGCCCAGTAACTGAGAGCTGTCTTTCAAAAGTGAGGAGTTATCTGCAGAGGATGGCAGGGCCTTGCTCCAAAATCCTAGAAGCCTCCACTGTGATTCACCTATGGGAGCCTGACAAGGGCTCCACACAGCATCCCTATCTGCCACTGACACCTCAAGTACCATTGGATCTGCTGGGTGCTATGGTCCACGTGGCAGAGCAGTTTATACAGCAGCCTGGACCTGTTGTGGAGTCTTCCGTTCTGGAACACACTCAAAATTGGCAGCCTTTTGGGTCACTTATTAAGCGGGCTGGAGTGACACACCCAAATGAGGAATGTCTTGTCTCCAAATCCAAACAGGCCCACTAGGTGTTACGACTCTTTTTTTTTTTTTTTTTTTTAAGAGACGGGGTTTCTCCATGTTGGTCAGGCTGGTCTCGAACTGCTGACCTCAGATGATCCGCCCGCCTCAGCCTCCCAAAGCGCTGGGATTATAGGCATGAGCCACTGCGCCCAGCCTATGACTCTTTCTTGGTTGTAGGAGAGCTCCAAATGCAACAACCTGTCCTTCACCTTAGAAGGAATCTTTTTTTTTTTTTGAGACAGAGTTTTGTGCTTGTCACCCAGGCTGGAGTGCAATGGCTCAATCTCGGCTCACTGCAGTCTCCTTCTCCCAGGTTCAAGCAATTCTGCCTCAGCCTCCTGAGTAGCTGGGATTATAGGGACCTGTTACAACGCCTGGCTAATTTTTTGTGTTTTTAGTAGAGATGGGATTTCACCAGGTTGGCCAGGCTGGTCTTGAACTCCTGACCTCAGGTGATCCACCCACTTCGCCCTCCCAAAGTGCTGGGATTACAGGCATGAGCCACTGCACCCAGCCAGAAGGATTATCTTGACAGGCCCCACACCACTGGAACCCTAGAAATTTCACTGAGGCAAAAGAATCCTGAATTTTACTCAGATTTATTTCTCATCCCCTGGCATACAAATGTCTCACCAGCAAATTCAGTGTGGTTGCTGCTTGTTGCTCACCGGGTCCAATCAGCATAACGTCATCAATGTAATGGAGCCGCGTGATACCTTGTGAAAGCAAAGTGATCAAGATCTGTGTGAACAAGATTATGACATAAAGCTGGAGAGCCCATATTCCCCCGAGGTAGGACAGTGAAGGTATATTGCTGGCCTTGCCAGCTAAAGGCAGATTCCTTCTGGTGAGCCTTATGGATAGGAATGGAAAGAAAAAAAAAAGCATTTGCCAAATCAATGGCTGCATACCAGGTACCAGGAGATGTGGTAATTTGCTCAAGCAATGAAAACATACTGGTACAGCAACTGCTACTTGACTCCCCACTTGATTGAGCTTATGATAATCTACTGTCATTCTCCCAGATCCGTCTGTCTTCTGCACAGGCCAAATAGCAGAGCTGAATGGGGATGTGGTGGGAATCACCACCTCTGCATCTTTCAAGTCCTTAATGTGGCAATAATCTCTGCAGTCCCTCCAGAGATGTGAATTTTTTTTTCTTTGAGACAGAGTCTCACTCTGTTGCCCAGGCTGGAGTGTCATAGTGCAATCCTGGCTCACTGCAACTTTTGCCTCCTGGGTTTAAGTGATTCTCCCTGCCTCAGCCTCCCAAGTAGATTACAGGTGGCCGCCACCATGCCTGGCTAATTTTTGTATTTTTAGTAGAGATGAGGTTTTGCCACGTTGGCCAGGCTGCTCTCAAACTCCTGGACCTCAGGTCATCCACCTGCCGTGGCTTCCCAAAGTGCTGGGATTACAGGCATCAGCCACCACACATAGGCTTTTTTTTTTTTTTTTTTTTTTTTGAGACAGTGTCTCACTCTGTTGCCCAGGTTGGAGTGCAGTGACACAATCTCAGCTCACTGCAACCTTCACCTCCTGGGTTCAAGTGATACTCATGCCTCAGCCTCCTGAGTAGCTGGGACTACAGGCCTGTGCCACCATGCCTGGCTAATTTTTTTTTTTTGGAGATGGAGTCTCCTTCTGTCGCCAGGCTGGGTGTAGTGGCATAATCTCTGCTCACTGCAACCTCTGCCTCCCTGGTTCAAGTGATTCTCCTGCCTCAGCCTCCTGAGTAGCTGGGACCACAGGCACACGCCAGCACACCCAGCTAATTTTTGTATTTTTAGTAGAGACGGGGTTTCACCATGTTGGCGAGGATGATCTCGATCTCTTGACCTCGTGATCTGCCTGCCTCGGCCTCCAAAAGTGTTGGGATTACAGGTGTAAGCCACCTCACATGGCCTAAATTTGTATTTTTAGTAGAGATGAGGTTTCACCATGTTGGCCAGGCTGGTCTTGAACTCCTGACCTCAGATGGTCCACCTGCCTTAGCTTCCCAAAGTGCTCGAATTACAGGCATGAGCCAGCGTGCCCAGTGAGTCGGACAATTTTGATTGCTGCTTTGCCTCTGCTGTTTATTATGTTAACTATGCCCACCTCACTTTTGACATTTGAGTGCCACTACTTGGCCCGTCTCCTCAAGATCCAATTATTTCCACTGCAGTTAAGTTTTCCAGTTGAGTGACTGTGGTTCCCACTGTAAGTTCTGGAATGCAGAGGAGATCAATCACAGAGCTCTTCAAGGATGCAAGTGCCCCCTTCACAAATCTATTTCGCAAGTGAGGACTAAGCTCTGATTTTTTTATCTTACCCAAATTTTTACCTAAGTGGTCTAGGGAGTCAGGCCCTACAAACCATAAATTCTCATCAGATGGGTTTTATTTGATCCTATATATTGTGACTTACTTTTCAATCTGACTCTGGCATGACACTATGAGACAAGGAAAAAAATATACATATATTTTTTTGAGATGGAGTCACTCTGTCACCCAGGCTGTAGTGCAATGGTGTGATCTCTGCTCACCACAACCTCTACCTCCCGGGTTCAAGCAGTTCTCCTGCCTCAGCCTCCAGAGTAGCTGGGATTACAGGTGCGTGCCACCACGCCCAGCTAATTTTTTTATATTTTTAGTAGAGACAGGGTTTCACCATATTGGCCAGGCTGGTCTCAAACTCCTGACCTCATGATCAGCCTGCCTCAGCCTCCCAAAGTGCTGAGATTACAGGTATGAGTCGCCACACTGGCTTTTTTTTTTTTTTCCTTTTCTTTTTAGCCAGAGTCTCACTGTGTTGCCAGGCTGGAGTTCAATGGTGCAATCTCGGCTCACTGCAACCTCTGCCTCCTGGGTTCAAGCAATTCTCCTGCCTCAGCCTCCCGTGTAGCTGGGACTACAGGCGTGTGCCACCACGAATGACTATAATTTTGGTATGTTTAGTAGAGTCAGCTGTCCCAGGCTGGTCTCAAACTGCTGACCTTATGATCCGCCCCACCTCAGCCTCCCAGAGTGCTGGGAGTACAGACGTGAGCCATGGCACCTGGCCAGAAAAAAATAACCCCAAAATATATTTCCTTGCCACACCTTGAAATTGCCCTGCAATGTCTCTTATGGGAAAAATTCACATTCTATGGAGAATCCTCTTCCTGCTTTATTTTCCTTTCTTCATTCCCAGATCCAGGAGATAATCAACTAAGATCCAGGGACCCTTTTAAGTCTGATAAAAAAACAATTTACAACCTGCTCTCTCTAAAGTCTGCTATCTAGGAGCCTCTTCTGTTCGGTAAAACTTGCTTTCCACAATCCTTTATTTTTAACTTGAACATTCCTTTCTGTTGATCCCAGGTCTACAGATGACCTCAACCAATTGTTAACCAGAAAGTGTTTAAATTTACCTATAGCCTGGAAGCCCCTGCTTTGAGTTGTTACCCTTTTCTAAACCAAACCAATATATTTCTTTTTTTTTATTTTTTGAGATAGAGTCTTGCTCTGTCGCCAGACTGGAGTGCAATGGTGTGATCTCGGCTCACTGCAACCTTCCCCTCCCGGGTTCAGGTGATTCTCCTGCCTCAGTCTCCTAAGTAGCTGGGACCACAAGCACGCGCCACCACTCCCAGGTAATTTTTGTATTTTTTAGTAGAGATAGGGTTTCACCATGTTAACCAGGCTGGTCTCAATCTCTTGACCTTGTGATCCACCTCCCTCGGCCTCCCAAAGTGCTGGGATTATAGGCGTGAGCCATGGAACCCGCCCCCGCTGCTTTTTTTTTTCGATCTTGGCTCACTGCAACCTCCACCTCCCGGGTTCAAGCGATTCTCCTGCCTCAGCTTCCTGAGTAGCTGGGACTATAGGCGTGTGCCATCATGCCCAGCTAATTTTTTCTTTTCTGTATTTTCAGTAGAGAAGGGGTTTCACTGTGTTAGCCAGGATGGTCTTGATCTCCTGACCTTGTGATCCACCCGCCTAGGCCTCTCAAAGTGCTGGGATTACAGGCGTGAGCCACTGTGCCTGGCCAGCTCTGGGGTTTTCTAAATACAGGATTATGCCATCTCCAAACAAGGATAGTTTGACTTCCTCTCTTCCTATTTGGAAGCCCTTTCTTTCTTTTGCCTGATTGTCCTGGCTGGACTTTGTTTGTTTGTTTGTTTGTTTGTTTGTTTTGAGATGGAGTTTCACTCTTGTTGCCCGGGCTGTAGTACAGTAGCACAATCTCGGCTCACTGCAACCTCCGCCTCCCAGGTTCAAGTGATTCTCCTGCCTCAGTCCCCCGAATAGCTGGGATTACAGGTGCCTGCCACCACACCGGGCTAGTTTTTGTATTTTTAATAGAGATGGGGTTTCATCATGTTGGTCAGGCTGGTCTTGAACTCTTGACCTGATGATCCACCCGCCTCGGCCTCCCAAAGTGATGAAATACAGATGCGATGGACTTTTATTCATTTATTTACTTTATTTTTTTTTTGAGATGGAACCTCCTCTCTTGCCCAGGCTGGAGTGCAGTGGTGTGATCCCAGCTCACTGCAACCTCCCCCACCTGGGTTCAAATGAGTCTCCTGCCTCAGCCTCCTGATTAGCTGGGATTACAGGCACCTGCCACCACGCCCAGCTAATTTTTGTATTTTCAGTAGAGATGGGGTTTCACCATGTTGGTCTTGCTGGTCTCGAACTCCTGACCTCATGATCTACCCGTCTCGCCTTCCGAAAGTGTTGGGATTACAGGTGTGAGCCACTGCGCCAGCTGACTTTTACTTATTTTTAAGCAATAAAGTCTTTTTGTTTTTTAAGGTTTTTTTTTTTTTGGTTTTTTTTTTTAGGAATAGTTTCACTCTTGTTGCCCAGGCTGGAGTACAATGGTGCAATCTTTGCTCACTGGAACCTCAGCCTTCCAGGTTCAAATAATTCTCCTGCCTCAGCCTCCTGAGTAGCTGGGATTACAGGCACATGCCACCACACCCGGCTAATTTTTTATATTTTTGGTAGAGATGGGGTTTTACTATGTTGACTAGGCTGGTCTCAGACTCCTGATCTTCAGGTGATCCACCCACCTCGGCGTTTCAAAGTGTTGGGATTACAGGTATGAACCACTACACCCTGTCTAATTTAAGTTCCAGTAGACATATGCAGGACATGCAATTTGTCACGTAGGTAAACATATGCCATGGTGGTTTGCTGCACCTATCAACTCATCACCTGGGTATTAAGGCCCGCATGCATTAGCCATTTATCCTGATGCCCTCCCCATCCCACCCCTCCCACAGGCCCCAGCGTGTGCTATTTCCCTCTCTGTGCCTATGTGTTTTCATTGTTTAGCTCCCACTTGTAAGTAAGAGCAGGCAGTGTTTTGTTTTCTGTTTCTGTGTTAGTTTGCTGAAGATAATGGCTTCCAGCTTCATCCATGTCCCTGCAAAAGATAGTACTTTGTTCTTTTTTATGACTGCATAGTATTCCATAGTGTATATATACCCCATTTTCTTTATCCAATCTATTATTGATAGCCATTTGGGTTGATTCCATATTTCTGCTATTATGAATAGTGCTGCTCAATTGCACTTTTAAAAGCTATATTTCTAATCCATGATGATTATAATAAATGAAAGAAAAATCTATTTTTTTTTCTTTGAGCTAGAGTTTGGCTCTTCTTGCCTAGGTTGGAGTGTAATGGCATGATCTCGGCTCACCACAACCTCTGCCTCCCAGGTTCAAGCGATTCTGCTGTCTCAGCCTCCCAAGTAGCTAGGATTACAGGCATGCACCACCACCACGCCTGGCTAATTTTTTGTATTTTTAGTAGAGACCAGGTTTCTCCATGTTGCTCAGGCTGGTCTCGAACTCCTGACCTCAGGTGATCCACCCACCTTGGATCTCCCAGAGTGCTGGGATTATAGGCATGAGCCACGTACCTGGCCATGAAAAATCCGTTCTATGTCATTTTTACCAATTGCAAAGCTGAAAATAATAATGAATTATTAATTCTATACCTAGTTACATAAAATTACTTAATATTTTAATTAGCGTTGCTGTTAACATTTGTGATTATGGAGCAGAAGCTCAGTCTGTGTGTTATAGTATAAGAGAGTGGTCTGTATCTCCTATTATGCTAAGTGTCCAAAGTACATAAGTAAAGAAATTTAGTAAATATTATGCAAAACCAGTCAATTTATGTTTCTGATAGGATTAAGGAATTCTGTATTCCTCATCTACCAGGCAAAGCAAAGACTAGATTCTATAGAGTCACCTTTCATGAGAAAATAGAAGTTAACAGCTTAAAAACATGTATTGATTAAGGTAGAGACCTTCACCACCCAACAACTGGGATTCTTGTGGTGTGTGTGTGTGTGCGTGTGTGTGTTTAGAGGATTTTTAGGTTGATGGAAAATTATTTTGTGTTTAATTATATTTTCCCACTATTTTAAAAAAGAAGTAAAGGGCATTTCTTATACGATTTTGTGGATAACTGAGTGCAGCTTTTATCACCAGTTTTGATACACTGAATTCTTTACAGACTTTTTGTTACTGAGAGGGGTGTGAAAGTCATTCAGTTCTTCGTCTTACTGATGTAAAGAATTCAGTCAGGAGACCCACAGAAAGAATTAAAGAGTTGGCTGGGTGCGGTGGCTCACGCCTGTAATCCTAGCACTTTAGGAGGCTGAGGCAGGTGTATCAGAAGGTCAGGAGTTCAAGACCAGCCTGGCCAATATGGTGAAACCCCGTCTCTACTAAAAATAGAAAAATTAGCCGGGCGTGGTGGCGGGCACCTATAGCCCCAGCTACTTGGGAGGCTGAAGCTGAGGAGAATAGCTCGAATCTGGGAGACGGAGGTTGCAGTGAGCCGAGATCACGCCACTGCACTCCAGCCTGGACTCTGACTCAGAAAAAAAAAAAAGAGTCAAAGGGTTAAGTAATCTTCATTTAAAGACACAGGAGATCAAGAAGAGACAGAACTGCTCCTAGGGAGACTGAGCCCGCTGCTAGTGCCTTAGGAGGAGTTTTTATGGGAGCTTTAACCTATACAGACAGTACACCTTGAAACATACAACAGGGTGAGCTGCCCAAAATAATGGATCTGCCCTGACTAATACTGGGCAGACCCTTTTTATGAAAACCTTGCATAATTATTCATGAAAGTGCCATGCAGGCTGTTACTAGTAAGCGTGTTTTGGAAAGCCCTCTGTGCACATATGCACCGTGAGCATACATGCTGGTGCACATGTGACATGTCTCATTAGCATCTAAAATCTCCATCCTGGGGAATGTTTTTTACTATTATAATGAGCAAAAGTCTATTCTAGAATGAGTTAATAGAGAAGTGCAAATGCTTCTTACTGGGGAAATTCCCCTACCTTCATTATCTTTGGCTGGGCTGGTAAGTCCCCTTCTGGACTAAACAAGCCCAGCTGCAAGGCCAGGTGGAGCCAATGTAGCTACTGTCCTCTTTGTGCTGACTGTCAGCATGCAGCGTCTCCAAGGAGACCATCAGTAGGCTGAATTTCTAAAGATTCCTTTCCCAGGGGCTCTCTTGCCTGCTCATGCCTGCCTACCTGCCTACACTAACGTTTTCCACCCTCAAGAGATGGAGACCCTGAAAGGCTTTGGGTGTAAGGACGTCGTGGGTCTCCTGTAACTACTTCCTGCTGACGTGGGACGAAGAATTCATCAGGGTCTCCCTCTCTTGCTGTCTGTCAGGGAAGGAGCCCCTCCGTAGTTTCCTGGAATCTTTGCCCGCTGATGTCCAAGGGAGAGATGGACTTGTAGGTTCTGGGATCTCCAGGGATAATTAGCTGATGGGTCTTTCCATTTTTACGGGCCGTGTGTGAAATTGCGGTATCCTGGAAGAGACACATTTAATCAGTAAATTAAAGAGACAAGGGCCAAATAGGTGAAGGAGGAGTATAAGTATAGCTCATCAGAGTAGAGAAATTAACCATTTGAGGGAGGGGAGAGCAGACGTCACAGCCTTTCAAATGGCCCCTGCTGAAACACCTCCTGTTCTAAAGTCAAGGAGTCATGTAGCGTGGTCATAGATCTTTTTTATACCCTCCTCTGTTTCCCACTGTTATTGACATAAGTGCCACAGGATTTATTGATCACCACACAGACCCACCCTGTTTTGCTAAGAGGTAATCTAAGGCCAATCCGTTGTCCATGACCATGTTTGCTACAGAGTGTAGGGAGGTCTTGATTTTGGAGATGCCATCTCCAATATTCTTAGCCAAGTTTCCTATTTGTGTGGAGAGATTTACAAGGGTGGCTTCATGATCAGTGAACCCTCCACATGGAAAGATCATTCCTATGGCCACTCCTATCTCTGCCAATATTAGACCCAGAGCTCTTTTCTGTCTGGGTTGGGTGGTGTTCTAAATGGTGACACCTATTCGTCATGATTTCAAAAGTCCCTCTTCCTTCAAAAGTCACATTCCTTCACGTGTTGAATGTAAGTAAAGAGGTTTGCAAGAGGAGGGGTTGAATAAGTTCTCTCAGGACTTCCCTCAAAGGGCAGTTTGTTTTGCGTTGGTCCACATAAAAACACATAGCCAGGAGGGGTACAGGCCCACCGCAGGACGCTGGTGTTGAACTACCTGTTTAAGAGAAATTTTCACTGAGATGGAATTACATGTAGGGGATAGAGTTCCTCTCTTGATGACAGGATTTCTTGGCCGAACTTGGGGCTCTGTGTGCCTTTGGAGGAAAATATAGAACCCTCCAAGTTATTAGCTCTTTTCTTTCCCACCCCATCATTTTTGGGGTGACTTGTCTTGATTGCCATTCATTTGTGTATGGACAGCTGGACAACAATGAGTCAAGTTAGGGTGGCAACCTGTTGAGGAAAAACTCATGGGATGAATAGTGGGAGTGGGGAATCCCCCACAAAGATGGCGTTCCAGTCACAGTGTCCTGGAGGGCACAGACAACAAATCTGGTTTAGAGAAGTGCGTATGAACATAGACACGAAAGTTTTATAGCTTCGATTCAAAGCTATAAATGAGATCCAGATGAGGGACTTGGTACACTCAGTTAGCAAGTGAATAGAGTAGAACAGATTTATGTTGGCTTTCAGGAAATTCTGAACCTAATGTTAGGTTTAAAGCAAGACTTCTCAACAAAATATACTGGTAAGATGAGGATCTGGTGATGACGTCATGACAAATCCAACAGTTGGTTAGATGGTTTCCCAAAGCAATGATTTTGGAGAAACTGACAAGGTAATTTTCACTCCATTGTGCTTGTGGGATAGGGGCATGGGAAGGAGGTAAAGATAAAGGAAAAGGTATTTCCCTGATATAGCCAATTCTCCCTTAAGTTTTCTGAAAGCAGAAGGAAAGTGGTGAAAATAGGAGGTAAAATAATTAAATGGTTAGATGGAGGGTTTAGTGATGAAACAGGCTATTATCAGGACTTCAGATGGCATGCAAGTTAGGGCCAAAATGAGGGGAATAACCAATGCCACTGCAACCAAGATTCCTAGTACTAGGTGACCTTATTTTGGGTAAAAGGAGAGAAGGCTTTACTTATCTTTTCACTTGAAGAGGAATTTTAAGGCCTCCATTGGCTCACAGAATGCTCAGGTGCTGAGTCTGTTGCTGGTTCTTCAGGACCTTGCCACAGTTTTACTCGAGACTGATGTATCCAACTAGAGATGCCACAAACATTGACAGCTGTTGGGGTGGAAAGTAAGACAGTAAAGGGGCCTTTCCATAAAGAAGTTAGTTGAGAGCCAGGTGATGCATCTCTCCAGGTTTTCATGAGGACTTGTGACTGTAGCTGGCTTTTTGCCTTATAATAAGAATGAAGGGGTTTTGTATCCTCGGGAAGGGGTAGTATAGTAGTAGGACTGAGGGTGTGACATCTCTGAATGGTGATTTTGGATTGGCTAGCAGAAGATCTTGGGCTTTTGAAAGTCAGCTGCTCATCAGCTAATGTGAGCCTTTTCATTCCAGCACAGTGGCTATCTGATACGAGGTAGGATCTCAATGATTTGGCCCCTTGTGATTTTTGCAACCCCCTTCTACTGAGAGTAGTGGCAGCTATTGCCTTAAGGCAAATAGGCCGTCTTTAGACCACAATCAAGCCTTCAAGAGATAGCCCACCAGGCACCTTGTGGGACCCAGAGTCTATATTAAAACTCCCATTGCTATCCTTCTGTTTTCATTTTGTAAAGTTGGAAGGGTCTGTCTACTTGAGCAGCCGTAGAGCTGGGGCTTGCAATTTTAAGTTGGTTAAATGCCTGATCTTGTGAGGGTACCCATGATAAGGGTTCTTCCTCATTCCCTCCTTTGTGAGATTCATAAGGGAGCTTAGCCATTTCTTCATATTCCAAAATCCAAAGTCTACAATCTTCCGTTAGCCCCAGGAAAGTTCTAAGTTGCATTTGAGTGCTAGGGCGAGATACTTGTTGAATTACTTGTATTTTCTCAGGTGAGGACCTGAGTTTTCCTGTAGTAAGAATGAGACCTAAACAGAAGACCTGTTGTTGGATTAATTGGGCCTTCTGTTTGGAAGCTCTGTGTCCTCTTTTAGCCAGGAAGTTGAAAGTCTGGACTGGGCACTGTGGTTCACACCTGTAATCCTGGCACTGGCAGATCACATAGGTCAGAAGTCTGAGACTAGCCTGGCAAACATGGTGAAACACCATCTCTACTAAAAATACAAAAATTAACCAACCATAGTGGCACATGTCTGTAATCCCAGCTACTCAGGAAGCTGAGGCAGGAGAACTCAGGAGGCAGAGGTTGAAGTAAGCAAAGGTCACATCACCGTACTCCAGACTAGATGACAGAGCAAGACTTCACCTTAAAAAAAAAAAAAAAGGAAGTTGAAAGTCTGTACTGTGTGTCATTGTGCCGGTTACTTTGAGGGGGAGCAAATGAGTAGATCACTGACATATTGTAAATGTGGGCCCCCCTCCAGAGAGAGCTCAGTGGCCAGGTGTGGTACCTCATGCTTGTAATTCCAGCACTTTGGGAGACTGAGGCGGGCAGATCATGAGGTCAGCAGATTGAGACCATCCTGGCTAACACAGTAAAACCCCATCTCTACTAAAAATACAAAAAATTAGTTGGGTGTGGAGGCACATGCCTGTAGTTCCAGCTACTCAAGAGGCTGAGGCAGCAGAATCGCTTGAACCCAAGAGGTGGAGGTTGCAGTGAACCGAGACTGTGCCACTGCACTCCAGCCTGATGAGAGTAAGATGCTATCTCAAAAAAAAAAAGGAGAGAGAGAGAGAGAGCTCAGTGTAGTCTTAGCCAGAGCTTGCTCAAACAAATGTCGTCTCTCTCTAAAACCCAGAAGCAGGACCATCCAGGACAGCTGGCGGTTTCACCTTTTGTCGTCTACTCATTCAAAGGTAGTAAATAAAAACGGAGACTCAGGGTCCAGAGGTATGCAGAAAAATAATCTTTGAGATCTGGGACTCGAAGATCTAGAACTCTGTAAATCCTTTTATGTTGTGGGCACATCCCCCAGAATTATGTAGGGGTTTGGGATCACTGAATGAATAGGTGTGACAGCTTTGTTTATGATTCTTAAGTCTTAGACAAGCCGTTTCTCCCCATTGCCCTTCTGGACAGCCAGGATGGGCATGTTGCAGGGAGAGTTACAGAGGTTAACCGGCCACTCCTGAGGAATCAGTTAATAATAGACTGAAGTCCTTCCTCAGCCTCTTGCCTTAGTAGGGTGTTGTATTTTACGAGGGAAGTGGAAGGGGCTGCAGTTGCTGCCCTTCCTGGCCTATCAGAGGCCCACATCTCGGGATTTATTTGTGATTCCAGCTCAAGATCATTCACCAACATCATGGGTGATCCTTTCAAGAAAAGAAGGGCCTGGCTGGGCACGGTGGCTCACGCCTGTAATCCCAGCACTTTGGGAGGCTGAGGTGGGTGGATCATGAGGTCAAGAGATTGAGACCATCCTGGTCAACATGGTGAAACCCCATCTCTACTAAAAATACAAAAATTAGCTGGGCATGGTGGCGCATGCCTGTAGTCCCAGCTACTCGGGAGGCTGAGGCCGGAGAATTGCTTGAACTCGGGAGGCGGAGGTTGCAGTGAGCCGAGATTACGCCATTGCACTCAAGCCTGGGTAACAAGAGCGAAACTCCGTCTCAAAAAAAAAAAAAAAGGGCCTTCAAAGGGAAGCTACGTATCTAGAGTTCAGGTAAATGTGAAATGTGTCCTGGTTTGGAAAGTATATCCCTGGCAAAAAGGGGGGTGGGAACCAGACAGTTCCCTAGGAGGGTATTCTTACGGCAACATGGAGGGGACATTCAAATATTACCAGGAACTCATGGGAAAAGAGTAATTAGTCCCACAGATGACACAGAGGAGGTACAAATCTTGTGAGGCAGGGATGCCATTCACCCCAATTACCTGACAGGATTCGGAGGAAAGTGGCCCAGAGAAGAAGGTCAGCCTGAGCAGGCAGCTCCCGAATCAAACAGAAAATGTTTTTGTCCTACCTGCTACGTCCAGTGTTGCTCTTGGCTCCATTCCTTTGATGATGAGGTCACATCTGGGAGCCAGCCACCGCACAGGACTCTTCTAGCTCAAACGATATTGAATTAGGTTCTGGCCCAGAAGCCTTGTGGCTCTCAGGACAGTCCCCTTTCCAGTAGCTGAGCTTACGACACAGGGGACAGGCCGTGTAGGGCTTTTCCCCCTTGGGCGCATAGGGGCAGTTTGCCTTCCAGTGGCCCGGCTCCCCACACTGATGGCACTTCCCCGGGAGGGCATTCTCAGGGCAACCTGGAGGGGGCTGGTGGACTTGGAAAGCGGCTAATAATTGAGACTGCCTCTTCTCCTTCTGTTTCTCCTTCTTCTTGGCCCTGTCCCTCTCATCCTGGTCTCGGTTATAAAACACTGAGGAAGCTAATTTGAGGATTTCCGACATGGGGGCACTGGGT
>CAUYLG010077446.1:0-95279 GCA_963573385.1 Cacajao melanocephalus
TAGTTCACCAGTCAGATTCATCTCAGTTCTCTGAATTCACTGCCTTCTCTCTCACCTCTGGAATAAAGCACTTGCCATCCACTTTGCATGCAATGCACTCCGCATGCCTCTCTTCTCCCAATTCTTGCCCGTTCTTCAGGGCTCACCTCTGTTACCACTTCCTTTAGGAAGCCTCCCTCTAGTCTGGGTTAGATGCTCCAATTATGTTCCCCTCTGGAGCCTGCATTCCCTCAGCCCCTTTCCCCCTCCCCTAAGAGCACATATCACGCTGTATTGTAATTGCTCTTTAATTATCTCCCCTGCTAGTCTGCAAGCTCTCTGCAGGCAGGTGCCATGTTCAGTTTGAATCCTGAAATCCTTACTTAACCACTTTATGATCTGGAGTAAGTTCTTGACTCTTAAGACCATAATCTAATATATTCATAATGTCTTTCATAAATTATATCTTATATCCAACATGTTCAAACCTGCTATTGTTTACCACTACATCCCCAGGGCATAGCACAGCATGTAAAAGTCATTCAAAAACATGGTCCCAGGGCAATAATAGAAACTTCCCTGTAAGAATCCTTCTCAAGGACCATGACCCACCCAACCTCCTCCAGCACCCCGCAACCCCCTGCCAAAAGCACAAATTATACTCAAATAGAAGTTACTTCAGTGTGTTTAGGTTTAATAGTGTAAAATATTCAACCCACCTGCATTTTGTGAAATATATATATATATATATATATATATATATATATATATGTAGAGAGAGAGAGAGAGAGAGAGAAAGAAAGAAAGACCAGAACCTCTTTTGTCAAACTGTCTAAATAACCTGAATATCAGATCTGTAACCAGGTAAAAGTAGAATAATTGCTCTTGGTGAATCTGGAGGACTGCGGGCATCCCTAATTTTGACACCCTGCTCACTTGCCCTTCTTGTCACCTCAAGCCTCTCCCACTGCTCTCTTCCCATGCCCTCTGCAAAAATGCCTCTGAAGAGGCCGCGAAGAACTTAGTTTAAAAGCGATGCTGGTATGTGAAGTGCCATGTAGCACCCGCTGAAGGAGCCACTACAGCAGCTCTACTCTGCATCGTGGGATTTCTGATCAGTTTCTTTCAGTCAACATTCTTCCTCATCCTTCCCGTGTTTCTTCTTCCCTTGACCCCGCAGGAGCTCAAGGTGGCTCTGTGGCCAGGGCAATTTTGGAGAGCAAAACATTTGCCGTGAGAGCAGTGACCAGGGATGTGACTAAGCCAAATGCCCTGGCGCTCCGGGACCTTGGCGCTGAGGTGGTAAAAGGTGACCTGGATGATAAAGCATCCGTGGATGATGCCTTAAAAGGTGCCTATGGGGCCTTCTTGGTGACCAACTTCTGGGAAACTTTCAACAAAGATAAGGAAGTGCAACAGGTAGAAACCGATTTGTTTCTTTTTTCCCTTTGAGCCCTTTCCTCTTACCCTCCCGAGCTGCTTCTTTCCTTCCTAGAAGGGGGTAGGCCTTGAATCGGGGCAAATATATGTCTTACATCCTTTTGGCATTTATGAAAAACGTGTACTTTAAGTACTTGTTAAAGGTCTCTTTTTAAGACCTTGAGTATTCTAGAGTGATCGTTTAATGAAGCTACTCATTAGGTCTTCCACTTCTCACTATTCGTTTGTAGATGGCATGGGGGGTGGTCGCAAGGGTATCCCAAAATTTGAGGTTCGTCTGAGAGTGAAATGGAGAGAATAAAGATGTAATGAGTACATTTATACTTCAGACAGATAATTTGGGAATGGTACACAGAAAAAGAAATAAACAAGCAAATAAACCCACAATAAATTAAATGCAGGGAAAATGAAAGTTTGTAGAAAAAGTAAATGTAACTGTAGAGTATCACATGACTCAGCTTCAGCTGTGTGTAGGCACTGAATATTGATCTAGCCAAAAAAACAACCATTGAGAGAATTAAAAAGGGAATTGTGTATATATGCAGTGGTGGCAGTGGACAACGTGAGCGAGTAAGAGAGCTGGAGCGCAAGCCAGCGAGAGAGAGATCATTAAATCCTCATCTTTCATAGTAGGAATTTAGCAGATGATATTTCAAACTGAAAAAATTGAGAATTAATTCTATAAACATGTTTACAAAAATAAATAGCTAAATGAAATTAAAGCGTTACTTCTGGAGAACAGTAATCAGCATAGGGGCACAGGGAACTTATTTTATTTTATTTGTTTTATTTTTTTTAGAGACAGGGTCTCACTATGTTGCCCATGCTGCTCCTGAACTCCTGGGCTCAAGTGATCCTCCCACCTCAGCCTCTTGGGAATTCTTTTTTTTTTTTTTTTTGAAACAGTTTCACTCTTGTTGCCCAGGCTGGAGCCTGGCGCGATCAAGGCTCATTGCAACCCCCACCTCCTGGATTCAAGCGATTCTCCTGCCTCAGCCTCCCAAGTAGCTGGGATTACAGGCATGCACCACCATGCCTGGCTAATTTTGTGTTTTTAGTAGAGATGGGGTTTCTCCATGTTAGTCAGGCTGGTCTCAAACTCCCAACCTTAGGTGATCTGCCTACCTCAGCTTCCTAAAGTGCTGGGATTACAGGCATGAGCCACTGCACCCAGTGGGAATCTCTTTTTCATTGTAAGATTCATTCCCTCCCAATCCATGACAGTACTATTTGAAAATTTAAACTATGCATGTGTATAAATTTGGGAAAAAATGAAGATTAGATTTTAAAAATGTAATGGATGATTTTAGCCACTTAAGAAGTGGCACAATTCAAAAAATTGAAAGCAGGATCAAACTGCTGCAGGAATGTCTCTTGAATTAATTATACCACTCATAGCCCATGTTTTCATGATAGACTCTGGAAGGGTCTATTTTAGGAGATCTGAATTCTAATTCTGATATTCACTTACTAGGAAACTTAGGGGTGCAAGGCACCTCTCTGCTGCTAACCCAGGTCAATTATGTCTTCTCTGCCTGCTGCACGAGGTTTTTTAAAGGAAAAGTAAGAAAGAAACAGCAAAAAGAAAGGAAAAAAGAAGAGACAGATGAAAGTGCTTTGGAAAATCTGGATCTAAAAACAGACACAAAAAGAGAATATATATACTTGCATATTTGTGTGTGTGTGTGTGTGTGTGTGTATGCCTCCATTATGCCTTCAATATCCAAATGGTGTGTAGATATAGTCCATTACTAGACACAATTATAGAAAATAGATAAATGCACTCACAGTTGACCACAAAGACACTGAGATCCCAGAGGAAAAGGCCATCTCTTCCTGACCAGTTCCCACCAGGTTGCTTCTTAGCTTCAGGAGGTACCTGGGGTTCCTTTCTCCTCTGCCCCCTCCCTAATTCTACCACTCCCCCACCTTGGGTGTCCCGCTTACAGTACCCATGGGAGCAGGCTGAGGGCTTGGGGGTTTTGGAGTGGATCCTCTACCCAACCAGTGCTGGTGCGGTGGCCTCTCATAAGATAAACTGAATATATTTTGAGACTTGGAGAGCTTCCTCTCCATAGGGATGAGGGTAATAACAAAATGGGAGGGTGGTCCCAGCGCCCTGGCTCACGCTTATAATCCCAACATTTTTGGAATCCCAGGCAGGCAGATGACTTGAGATCAGGAGTTCAAGACCAGCCTAGCCAACATGGTGAAACCCCATCTCTACTAAAAAATACAAAAAAAACTAGCAGGCGCACACTTGTAACCCCAGCTACTCCGGAGGCTGAGGCAGGGGAATCATTTGAATCCGGGAGGTGGAAGTTGCAGTGAGCAGAGATTGCTAGACTCTGTCTAAAAAAAAAAAAAGCAAGGGAGTGGGGTGGGTGGAGGAGATCCTGCTCTTAATATTTGTCTATATGCAAATACAAATACAGCGGTCTATGAGGATTTACTTTTGACTCTCAGGGTAAGCTGGTGGCAGACACCGCCAAACGCCTAGGTCTGAAGCACGTGGTGTACAGCGGCCTGGAGAACGTCAAGCGGCTGACCGGTGGCAAGCTGGAGGTGCCACACTTCGATGGCAAGGGCGAGGTGGAGGAGTACTTCTGGTCTCTCGGCATCCCCATGACCAGTGTCCGCGTGGCAGCCTACTTTGAAAACTTTCTCACGGCGTGGAAGCCCAGGAAAGCCTCTGATGGAGATTACTACACCCTGGGTAAAATGAAATGAAAGCTCACCAGACACCTGGTTGCCCTCCTGCCCACTCACTGCCCGCCCTCTCTCCCTTCTTGCCCCTTTGCGGTGGACACCCATCATTTGAGTGCCTTCTGTGTGTTTGGCACCGTGTGAAGTGCTAAGAGGGATGCCATTGTCCTGGGCTTCTCTGGGCGATAACACTAAGCTGCTCTTCCAGGGCAGATAACTAGATCTGGGATCAGAAGCACGAAGGGTTGCATTTCCAATCTTAACATACTGACCCTCCTTAATGTAAGTACTGGAGTTAGCTACGTGACGTCCTGTCTCCGTTTCCTCAGGTTATTTTTATTTTTATTATTTGAGATGGAGTCTTGCTCTGTCACACAGGCTGGAGTGCAGTGGTGCGATCTTGGCTCACTGCAACCTCCGCAGCCCGGGTTCAAGTGATTCTCATGCCTAGTCCCGCCAGTGGCTAGGATTACATGCGCCCGCCACCACGCCTCATTAAATTTTGCCTTTTTTAGTCAATATGGGGTTTCACCATGCTGACCAGGCTAGTCTCAAACTCCTGAACTCAAGGCATCTAGCCATCTCAGCCTCCCAAAATGCTGGGATTACAGGTGTGAGCCACCACGCCTGGCAGTTTCCTCATGTTTGATGGGAAAATTGGACAAGATGACTTTTTTTTTTTTTTTTTTTGAGTCTGGGTTTGTGTTGCCCAGACTGGAGTGCAGTTGGAGTGTGGTGTGTGAAACGTAAATTAGATGATTGGGTGGATCTCTTTGAGCACTTTCTGACAAGGCAGGTAGTGAGCTTTGTGAGTATTCAGGAGAGGAGCATTTCAAGAAGAGGAAATAGCCAGCGTGGCTGAAATAGAATGAGGGAGGGGAGGGTAGTAGGAGGTGAGGTAAGAACTAACAGAGGATCTCGTTGTGTAAGCTTTGTAAATCACTGGCTTTTCCTCTGAGAGACACAGAGAGCTATCAGAAGGTTCTGAGCAGACAGGACTGGGAGTGGTGGCTCATGCCTGTAATCCAGGCAATTTGGGAGGCCATGGCAGGCAAATAACTTGAGGCCAGGAGTTCGAGACCAGCCTGGCCAACATGATGAAACCCTGTCTCTACAAAAGGCACAAAAATTAGCTGGGCATGGTGGCAGATGCCTGTAATCCCAGTTACTCAGGAGGCTGAGGCAGCAGAATCACTTGAACCCGGGAGGTGGAGGTTGCAGTGAGCCGGGATCGTACTACTGCACTCCAGCCTGGGCGACACAGTGAGACTCAGTCTCAAAAAAGAAAAAAAAAAGAAGGTTCTCAGCAGACGTAACATTCTCCTGAGCTGGCTTTTTTTTACAGGATAACTCTGATTTTTATGTTGAAAAGAGACTATGAAAGGACAAGAGTGGAAACAAGGAAACAAATTTTGCAATAATCCAAGTCACAGATGATGGTGGCTTAGACCAGGGTGGTAGCATTGAAGATGATAATAAGTGGCCAGATTTTGTACGTATCATGCATATGCATTAAAGAAAAATAGGATATGGGATGTGAGAGAAGCGTCAAGGCTGACTGTAAGATTTGTGACCTGAGAAACCAGAATTAGGTTGCCATTAGCTGAGGTGGGAGACTGTATGGAAGCAGGTCGGGGGGTGTAGTTCAGTTTGGGGCCTGTTGAGTTTAAGATGTCTGCTGAACAGTCAAGCAAGGATTTGAGTAAGTAGTGGGACACGAGTCTAGAATTCAGCAGAAGTGTTGCCTAGAGATACATTTAATCATACTTTACACACAGAAGATATTTAGTAAATAGATTGTTGCTCTTTTAAATCAGTATCAAGGTGCTAAAGTAATTTCCCTTTTTTTTTTTTTTTTGTTGAGATGAAGTCTTTCTCTGTTGCCCAGGCTGGAGTGCAGTGGCACAATCTCGGCTCACTGCAACCTCCGCCTTCTGGGTTCAAGCGGTTCTCCTGCCTCAGCCACCAGAGTAGCTGGGATTACAGGTGTCCACCATCACACCCAGCTAATTTTTGTATTTTTAGTAGAGATGGGGTTTCTCCATGTTGGCTAGGTTGGTCTTGAACTCATGACCTGAGGTAATCCACCTGCCTCAGCATCCCAAAGTGCTGGGATTACAGGTGTGAGCCACTGCACCTGGGTTGTAATTTCTCAAACGAAACCTTGTATCTGTATATGGATTGTGGCCACTAGGTTTTACATTGCCTTCCTATACCTTTCATTTAAGTGGTTGATTAGTTTGGGTTGGTGGGACCTACCAAGGATGTGATATAATGAACTGTTTATCTTTTTCTATTTTTTTTTTAACTAGTACTACCAATGGGGGATGTACCAATGGATGGTATCTCTGCCGCTGATGTTGGAGCAGCCGTCTCTAGCATTTTTAATTCTCCAGAGGAATTTTTAGGCAAGGCTGTGGGCCTCAGTGCAGAAAAACTAACAATACAGCAATACGCTGATGTTCTGTCCAAGGTTCTGGGGAAAGAAGTCCGAGACGCAAAGGTGAGTTCTTAGGGGACATCCATGTAATCGCAAGAGGCCACCTTGGTTAACATTCCACTGACTTATACATTCTGGTAGACTTTCTATGGATTTAGGCAGGATTGAACTTAGATTTTCAGGAGAAATTGAGAAAGACTCTGGTTCCATAAATCTATCTTCATCAATGGGTGCAATGGAATCTCTCCCATACGGCTTTATTTCTTTCACTTAGGGTTAGTTGGCTTGTAAAAGTAAAATTACTTTTGAGTGGAAAGAATTTAGAAAGTGAAGACTGAGGTGCAGCCTTTCACATATATGATTCTAGCTCCTCTCATAGGCTCTTACTGCTGACCACTTCAGTCAGCCAGAGCTAGCTGCTGTGGAGCAAGGCGCTGAGCTTCACTGAGCCTCAGCTTCCTCAGTTGCAAAGTGGGGAATGGTAGTATCTGCTTCAGGTGTTCTTGTGAAAATTACAGATAATATATTTAAAGGGCCTGTCATAGTGATTGTCACATAGCAGAGGGGTATCGAATATCTATTATGAACCCAGTGCTACTTTAAGGACTTAGCAGCAAGATTGGAGTGAAAATGCTGATGCCCATAAAGTCACCATGATTGTTACATCTTGTAATCATTACAAGACGTGACACTATAGGTGATTGATTATGGTATTCAGACTATCTGTGCTCTAGATGATCAGAAAACGGTGGGAAAAGGTTTCATGGAAGACGTGGGCTTGAGCTGGTCCTTGAGGAAACATGACTGTGTATAGGTAGAGGGGGCACCAAGAAGGCTGACCTGGCTAATTCTAGAATAAACACGACAAACCAGAGGCAGCATGGGAAATAGGCAAATTCTAGCTCTGCCTTATCTTTGGTAATTTACTTAACCCCTCCCAGCCTCGGTTTCTTCATACGTTCCAAAAAAGTTGTTATACCCCCTTTGAGGGATCATTGCGAGGATGAAATGAGATCTGTACAGCAGGTGCTGGGCACCGGGTCTGGCACTTTGTAAGCCCTCCACAACTGATCATGCTATAAATCGTGCAGGAATGGCCTTGTGTGGGTGGCTGTCTCCTTGGGCTTGGAGGTAAGTTATTTTCTCCAAGAAATTGTGGCTGGCAGACACAGGACAGACTTTTACAGAAGAGTGAGAACTGGTCGTATTGAGCATTACTCAAGCAGATACTGGTAAGTGGAAGGGAAAAGAAAACAGGCTGTTTTCAGGGTACAATGATAGAGTTGAGGAGTTGCAACAGAGACCTTATGGCCCTCAGAGCCTACAGTATTTACATCTAGCTCTTCAAAACATATGTTCTAGAATGTTTCCTAGAATTGGGGATAGAAGGTTGGTTCTTGTTTGGATCAGCAGCTCTTGGTCCAATGATTCTAGAGGGAAACCTAGATTTCCAATTCAACCTTAGATACTGAAGTTGTGAGAAGGCAAGAGATTCTTTTTTTTCTTGAAAACCACTGTAGGAGTCAATCCAGCCACAAAACCACATCTGGTTATCTCACTGAAGCCACACACACATTTCTCAGAGAGATTAAATTATTCCTAAACCCAAGAAGGTAACTACCCACTCAAAGATGGGCTCACAAGAGGATCTGCAAGGTCCCTTGTACCTGAGTGCACATTTACTTCTCAGTGACCCCTCTCCCAGGCCATTTGCATTTGGGTCACACGTTCATTTTTTCCTGTAGGTTTGAACTCTCTAAGGAAGGAGAGAAAGAGAGAGTGTGGGTAGAGGGGATGAGTGTGTATTGATTCTCAGAGGATGCGGTAGACATTGTTCTGAGTTGCTCAGAACCTTCCAAGCATCTATTAGTCACATACTTGGCCCCTGACTCTTCTGGATGTACAAATTGTTTTACAATGCAGCTGAAGCTTCTCTGGCACCAAAAGCGGTAGGGCATCAGAGGCTGGAACGTCTATAAAATGGTCTGACAATTCTGGGGAAAGGTGCATCTGGCCACAAGGTGGCACTCCAGCCCACACAGTCTGACTTCCTCCCGCTGTCTAACCCCAAAGGAAGATGGTTTTCCCAGAAAGTGAGACACAACAGAACACATTGCTTTCCTTCAAAAAGCTGCAGAAAAGATTCCCTTATTCTACTAAAGCATATTTGGTATCAAAGTTAGGGATGAAAGAGTGACTTGAGGGGACACTCACGGAAGAATTGTCCATGCTTCTCACATGGACTTCTAGTTCCAAACTTACTTTAAGTTTTCACTGTTTTTCTCATTTCAAATATAGCAAATGCTTATTGAAGAAAACTCAGAAAATTATAAAAAAGAAGATACGAATCACACACAGTTCAATCTCACAGAGATAGCTGCTGTTAAGATTTGACAGGTTTTCTTGTCTTTTTCCAGTATATATAAGCATGTATATATATAATACAACTTAGTGATTGTATTATACAATTATACAACTTAGTAATTGTATTATATATACATATATATAAATTTATATATACACACATATATATTAATACAATTACTAAATTGTATTATATATACATACTTATATGTACATATACACATATTTAATACAATTAAAATAACACTAAATGTACCATTTTGTTTCTGGCGTTTTCAGTTAATGTTATGAACATTTTCTGTTTTGTTAAACTTCTTCAAAAACATTACGCCACGTTATGTTCTCACGGTAGATGTACCGCAATTAATTTGATCATTTCTCTCTTGTTGGCCATATTGGTTGTACTTAATTTTCTCATTGTCAGGAATGATGTGTGACATCCGTTGTTTTACCTAAGTTGTTTGTGTCTTGTCTCTTTTTTTAAAGGCCACGTAGAATTGCAATGTCAGAGTTTATCTCTGAGGTCTAAAGACAGATTATACTGGATCTGGTAGAAATGAGTTTTGCTAATTCAGTAAGGGGAATTATAGATCCAGTTAGTGTTAGAAAGGGTTCAAGGAGTTGATTTTATGGAAGGCGACAGAAGGCAGCTCAGTTGGTGTGGGATGGGTTCCATTTCTGCTTGGGCCTGGCCTTGGCAAAGGCTGGGGCAATTGGAGATAAAATACAGACCTCTAACCCAGAACGGCTGCGAGGATGGATGGGCCGTCAGCCAGATGAGGAGAGTCTGGTGCCAGAGAGGGCGGATCTTTTTTTTTTTGAGACAGAGTCTCCCTCTGTCGCTCAGGCTGGAGTGCAGTGGCGCGATCTCTGCTCACTGCAACTTCTGCCGCCCGGGTTCAAGTGATTCTCCTGCCTCAGCCTCCCAAGTAGCTAGGCTTACAGGCGTGTGCCACCACGCCCAGCTAATTTGTTTGTATTTTTTTTTTTTTTTAGTAGAGATTGGGTTTCACCATGTTGGCCAGGCTGGTCTCAATCTGACCTCGTCATCTGCCCTTTTGGCCTCTCAGTGTTTTGGGATTACAGGCGTGAGCCACCGCGCTGGCCAAGAGGGGGGATCTTGACACTGCATGTAGGGCCAGGTGGGTGGTCAGTTTCAGAGGCCTGGTGAGGGAATACAAGAGGAGGTATAGACAAAAACACTCTGAGGAGCTGTTCACGGGAAGGCTGGATCTACAGTACCTTATCCAAAATGCTTGGGGCCAGAAACAATTCAGCTTTCAGAATCTTTCAGGTTTTAGATAGGTTATTGTCTACATATATTATATAACATTACAAGCAGGGGCTGGAGCAGGAACCTGTAATCAAACACATCTGTATCTCTGAGGAAAATATTTGAATGTTTCCACTAAATGGTATAATTAAAGAGCATAAATAGCTTCACATAGTTAGATCAGGTTTGCCACCAAATTAGTTCAAAAAGATCAGTTTGCTGCCAAATGGCTTATGGGGGAAAAAAAAAAGCTTTAGAGTCTCTTGGATTTTGGAGTTAGGCTAAAGAATTGTGGACTTGGTTGGGCACGGTGGCTCACACCTGTAATCCCAGCACTTTGGGAGGCAGAGGCGGGTGGATCACCTGAGGTCAGGAGTTTGAGACCAGCCTGGCCAACATGGTGAAACCCCATCTCTACTAAAAATACAAAAATTAGCCAGGCGTGGTGGCGGGTGCCTGTAATCCCAGCTACTTGAGAGGTTGAGGCAGGGAAAATTGCTTGAACCCGGGAGGCAGAGGTTGCAGTGAGCCAAGATCGTGCCATTCCACTTCAGCCTGGGTGATAAAGCAAGACTCCATTTAAAAAAAAAAAAAATTATGGACCTGTATCATCATTAAGCTGAATAATGTCATTTCAGACTGTTTTAAGTACGGACAACAACAATTTGTCTTTTTATTTGTTCTTGAAAGATTACCCCGGAAGCTTACGAGAAGCTGGGATTCCCTGCAGCGAAAGAAGTAGCCAATATGTGTCGTTTCTATCAGACGAAGCCAGACCGAGATGTCAAGCTCACCCACCGACTAAATCCCAAAGTCAAAAGCTTCAGCCAGTTTATGTCAGAGAACCAGGGAGCCTTCAAAGACCTGTAGGAAAGCAGCTGTTCAGATAGGCCTCTGAACCAACCACACAGCGTCTTTCCTCTCTGATCCTTTTCCTCTTTATAGCACATTCACAGTGACAGAACATGCTAGAAAGCAATTGTTTGTAACACCAAACGATTTCCTGCAGTCCTCTCTTCAGTAGGAAGCACAGCATTGGTGACGGGACACAGTAGTTTGATTCACATTTAACTTGCTAGTTAGTGATAAGGGTGGTACATCTGTCTGGTAAAATGAGAAGCCTCAAGTTTAGATAACCTTCTATAGCTCTCTCTCTCCCGGAGAGCCAAGTCCCCTCAAAGGACTCTGGCCTGAGAAACTTCGAGCTTCTCTCCTAACACTAATGGGAGGATAGATTATACTGGGATTTCTCCTGGGTGAGTGATTTCAATCCCTAGCGCTGAAATTCCCCTAGGCAGCTCCAGTTTTCTCAACTGCATCGCAAAATTCCCAGTGAACTTTTAAGTCATTTTAATTTTAAAAATCGAACATCTTTATAGAGAATTTTCTGGGGAACATGGTGTTCAATGAACAAGCACAAGCACTGGAAATGCTAGAATTTGGTTTTGCTTCAAGATTGGAAGTTTATTCTCTGAGTCATTCATAAAGTCGCCTATTGAGCGATCATTCAAATATTCATCTATTAATCCCTCTACCCTTCATTTATCCATTCTGCAAACTTTTCTTGAGCACCAGCACTGGTGGCATGTTCGTGGACTTCGCTTCATTCCTGTGTTTTCTTTTTTCTTTTTTTGAAATGGAGTTTCACTCTTGTTGCCCAGGCTGGAGTGCAATGGCACGATCTCAGCTCAGCATAACCCGGGTTCAAGTGCAGTGGTGTGATTTCGGCTCACTGAAACCTCTGCCTCCCGGGTTCAAGATAGTCTCCTGCCTCAGCCTCCCGAGTAGCTGGGATTACAGGCATGCACCACCATGCCCAGCTAGTAACTGATACTTTTTAAGGGTGAGAGATTGTCCACTTCTGGGAAGGGAGGATCCCCCACTATCCCACGTGTGATGATAGAAGCACCTGAGCAAGGGCAGAGATGGTGGTGTCTGCGTGAGAGCTCTTGGCCTGGAATCTCACTCAGGAGAGGGAGCCTTGGTGATGGCAAGTCTTTTAGAGCTTGTCTTTTAGAGCTTCAAGGGTTAAGTGTTGAATAAATGATGTTGAAATCGTTGCAGATGAATTTTGATTCTGGGGGAAAATACAACTGAAGTGCATTTGAGGACCACTCTCCTTTTCAAAGTACCAAGCCCCCAGCAATAAGTCAGTGCAACTTAAGTGCTCAGCCCTGGGAAATGGGCCGGATAAATTTCTAAAAAGGGAAAAGAAAAAGAAAAGCAAAACCCTAAACTAAAAATAGGTGACTTATTACTCATCTGGGTGGGCCAGACAGGAAGAATGACTGCTGTTCCCTAAATAAACCACAGGGTCCCCCATGTGGAGAGTGACTACAGGCCCAAGGACCCCCTGGACTTTTTGTGTGTTTGCTGGGATGGCAGGTTGGTTCTTTAAGACCGGGATGGCTGGGCACAGTGGCTCACGCCTGCAGTCACAGCACTTTGGGAGGCCAAGGTGGGAGGATCGCTTGACTCTAGGAATTTGAGACTGGCCCGGACAACATAGCCAGACCCTGTCTCTACAAAAAAGTAACAAAATTAGCCAGGCATAGTAGTGTGTGCCTGTAGTCTCAGCTACTTGGGAGGTTGAGGCAGGAGGATCGCTTGAGCCTAGAGTTTGAGGCTACAGTGACCTGTGATCACACCACTGCGCTCCAGACAGAGTGAGACCTTCCTTGTCTCTTTTGTTTTGTTTTGTTTTTTGAGACAGGGTCTCACACTGTCACCCAGGCTGGAGTGCAGTGGTGTGATCACAGCTCACTGTAGCCTCAAAGTTCTGGGCTCAAGTGATCCTCCTGCCTCAACTTCCTAAGTAGCTGGGACTACAGGCTCACAGTACCATGCCTGGCTAATTTTTTTTTTTTTTGTATTTTTGTAGAGACAGTGTCTAGCTATGTTACCCAAACTGGTCTCAAACTTCTGGCCTCAAGCGATCTGCCTGCCTCGGGCTCCCAGTGTTGAGATTACAGGCGTGAGCCACCATGCCTGGTTTTCCCTCTCTTAAAAAGAAAGAAAGAAGAGAAAAAAAGACTGAGACAGACCAGGGCTGCATAGCCATGGACCAGCCCCAGCAATTGTTTCTGGAAAGCATGGGAAGTCCTTCCAGGATTTAGAACCAGACTTTGTAGTGGCTGCTCTGAAATGAGACTGTGCCCTTGAGGGACGTCAATCTCACATACCGAAGAAAGGAAAAGAACTTCAAATTAGTCTGAGACATTTCAATATTTGTTGACAGTGGACAAAAGATTCCACCGCTATCCTCTCCCACTCCTGCCCGACAGTCTTCAGGCCAAGGGAGGGAACGGATTCCCTTTGCATTCAGGGTAGAGACGTGGGGACCCAAGAGAGGCACAGAGGATGGAAATGGGGCTGTGTGTCTCAGTGATCAAGAGCGCCCTCTGTTGTCCAGGAGTAGATTAGGGTTGGAGGTGTGGGTGATGGAATGGAAAGGTTGGCGATCTCTGTGTTCTAGAAATGACCCTAGAAACTCAAGCTACAAAGTCAGATAATCCTGGATTTTAATTGCCTCTGCCAGTGACAAGGTGTGTGAACTTGGTCAAGTTACTTGATTTCTGGGCCTATTCTCCCCATCCTCACCGGGACTGCTGGGAGGACTAAAAGACTGAAAGCATGAGAGGCACTTTGTATAGTCTTTGCCAGGTCGTCAGTGCTCAAGAAACAGCTGTAATTATTCTTGAGCATAATTCATGCCCTCGCCTCCTTCTTATGCCTCCCCAAGTTCTGAGGTGCCCAATGGGCTGCTCCGGGTGTCTCCTGACCTTGGCCTCAGGGACTGCAGGTTCATCATGCTCTCACCTCCGGCTGCCAGGTGTCCCGTCCCTTCCCATTTCCCTTCTCCCACCACTAGATGGCAGGATGAGTCCAGCATGAGAAAGGATCGCTCTGGCCTCATCCCAGGTGATTTTTCCAAGGGCTTTTTCGGGGTGGGAGAATCAAGCCAAAGGAGATAGTTAGATGGCGCTTGTTTAAAGCCTTGTTGGTTACCCTCCATGGTCATTTCGACAGACACGCGCTGGTCACCTTCTCTGGGGTGAAGTGCCTTCTCCACGCCAGATTTAGGATTAAGGGAAGGGAAGAGAGGACCAAGGGATTATCCAAAGGCTCCTGCACTGGCTGGCCCCATGGCAGAGGAAGGCCCTCAGGCTGAGGGTGAGCATTCTGCATAGAGGGCTCCCAGGCCCTCTCCAGGAGTGCAGAGCACAGGGCCTGCCCACCCTCCGCCCGGCAGCCGGGGAGAGCTTTGCTGGGTGCTGATGCCCCTGCTGCTGGCTTCTCCGCGGGCCACACTGTTTGCCATCCTCTCCCCGACCCCAGGGACCTTTGCCACTCTGAAGCCCCATCAAGACTACACAAGGGGCAGAGACAATTCACCAAAAGGAAACTGGGGCACTGTTAGAAAGTGCACACTGGACAGCCCTCATTGTCTGTTCTCCCAAGTAACAGAGCAGAACACTCGGGCAATGTAGCCCTGTCTTGAACCCCTCATGGGAGTGAGCAGGAAGGCAAATCACATGATTTTTTTTAAAGGTTTTTATTTATTTTTATTTATCTTTTAAATTTTTTATTTTGAGATGGAGTCTTGCTCCATTACCCAGGCTGGCGTGCAGTGGCGTGATCTTGGCTCACTGCAACGTCCATCTCCCAGCTTCAAGTGATTCTCCTGCCTCAGCCTCCCAAGTAGCTGGGACTACAGGCATGCACCACCACGCCCAGCTAATTTTTGTATTTTTTTTTTTTTTCAGTAGAGATGGGGGTTTCACCGTAATGGACAGGCTGGTCTTGAACTCCCGACCTCGTGATTCACCCACCTTGGCCTCCCAAAGTGCTGGGATTACAGGCGTGAGCCACCGCGCCTGGCTAATAACTTGAATTTTAAACCATCTTGGAGTCTAAGTTGCTATAGCTTTTCTGATGGGCTGTCTGGCTGAGTGTGGCAAGAGGATTAAAAATGTACATACCCTTTACTTGGCAAAACTCCTTCTAAGAAACCATCTTAAGTAAATAGACACAAATATAGATAAAAATATAATTTTGAGGATTTTATATGAAAGTATTTTTCATGAGAGCAAAAAAATATAGAAGTAAGCAAAATGTTCAGCATTTAAGAAACAGATAATTAAATTACTGAAGTTTAAAAATTAAAAAAAAATACTGAAGTTTAAATTGTAAATGTTTTAGAACAAGCATTTGTAAAAAATTTTTACTGAGAAAAATTATGTTTTAAGTGAAAAATATTGGATTATATCCAGCATTATATCTAGCCTAATCCCAATGTGTAAACTACATACACATAGTAAAACGCTGGAAGGAAAAACGTGCCAAAATATTAATAAAGGTTTTCATTGAAGTAAAATTTTGGTTGATTTTTGTTTTCCTGAAGTTTCTTCTTTCCCCTAGTTTTCCATAATAAAAACTGTTACTTTTGGCCAGGTGCGATGGCTCATGCCTATAATATCAGCACTTTGGGAGGCTGAGGTGGACGGATCACTTGAGGTCAGGAGTTTGAGACCAGCCTGGCCAACATGGTGAAACCGTGTCTCTACTAACAATACAAAAATTAGCCGGGTGAGGCAGTGTGCACCTGTAGTCCTAGCTACTAGGGAGGCTGAGGCAGGAGAATCACTTGAACCCATATGGGGGAGGTTGCAGTGAGATCATGCCACTGCCCTCCAGCCTGGGTGACAGAGCAAGACTCAGTCTCAAAAAACAAACAAACAAACAAAGAAACCTGTTACTTTTATGTTGAACTTTTACATAAGAATTTTTTAAAAATTTAACAAATATTATAGATTGTCCTGTCTTCCTTATAACAAATATAATTATTTATGAGTGTTTACTATGTCCTAACACTCTAAGAGCTGAATGTATAGACTTTCATTGAATCTTATATCAACACTCTAATAAAGATTATCTTCTCGTTTTACAGATAAACATACTTCACAGAGTTTACGTAACTTGCTCAAAGTCACACAGTTATTAGGTGGTAAGAGTCAGGATTGAAATCTAAGTCTGTGTGTCTCCAAAGTCCGTGAGCTTTTCACTACACTAGAACTCCCATCCTCCCTCCCACCCAAGGGATGCTTACAGCTCTGAAATCCCATCAAGACCACTCAAGGGCAGAGTTCTCAAGTTATAAAAGGATTGGGCCATTCAGAATTCAGTTGTTTGGAATTTGGACATATTCTCTTTAGAATAATGTATAAATGCTAATGTGCAACACTGTATAAAGATCAAGTTTAAAAGTTGGTGAAACCACATCTACTCATATGCTGTGAAACCACAGCTTTCTATAGGATATTGCTTGTTAACCCTGTCTCCCAGGTGCACACACAAGAGAACAATGAAACTAACACCGGGGTGAGGACAAGGCAGTGCTTGGCAGAGGGAGGGCTCAACATTCGCGCATGTGCAGAATGAGAAAGCAGAGCCACGGTGTGCTCAGGAAAAGCCGTGGATCCACGTGGCTAACAGGGGCTGGAGGAGGAGGGGCAAGACAGAGGTCACAGGGTTGAGTGTGGAAGCCCTGCGTGGAAATCGAAAGAGCCCTCAGGAGGTCCTGGGGGATCAAACCCAAAGGTTTCCAAGAGCCAGGCGGGTAGATGAAGGAAGCAAGCCAGATGTAACACAGCGGGGAGTGGTGGTGACTGTGTCAGCAGGAGACCATGCGACCCACCGAAAGGCAATAAAAATAAATTTAAATAGAAACACATTGACAGTCAAACGTAACTTGTGGCCATGTGCAGTGGCTCACGCCTGTAATCCCAGCACTCTGGGAGGCCGAGGCGGGCGGATCACGAGGTCAGAAGATCAAGACCATCCTGGGCAACATGGTGAAACCCTGTCTCTACTAAAAATACAAAAATTAGCTGGGCATGGTGGTGGACGCCTGTAATCCCAGCTATTCGGGAGGCTGAGGCAGGAGAATCACTCGAACCCGGGAGGCGGAGGTTGCAGTGAGCCAAGATCTTGCCACTATACTCCAGCCTGGCAACAGAGCGAGACTCTGTCTAAATAAATAAATAGGAACCCACTGACAGTCAAATGTAACTTGTGGCCGGACGCAGTGGCTCACGTCTATAATCCCAGCACTTTGGGAGGCTAAGGTGAATGGATCACCTGAGGTCAGGAGTTCAAGACCAGCCTGGCCATCATGGTGAAATCCCATCTCTACTAAAAATACAAAAATTAGCTGGGAAAGGTGGCAGGTGCCTGTAATCCCAGCTACTCAGGAGGCTGAGGCAGGAGAATCGCTTGAACTGGAAGGCAGAGGTTGCGGTGAGCCAAGATCGCACAACTGTACTCCAGCCTGGGTGACAGAGTGAGACTCTGTCACAAAAAACAACAACAAAACCCCCAAATGTAACTTGTGTCAGTTATTACTAAATGGTGGTTTTCTGAGTTTTGCATTAATTCCCGAGCCCTCTGATTTTGTGGAAGGGCTGGGACTTGGTGAAGCTGTAGGTGTTGTGGATGGCTGGCCTGATTGTGAGGGGAAGGAACACCCACCGGATGCCAGGGTCCTCCACTTTGGCGGTGGGGAACTGTTGGATGATGGCTGAGGGGTGAAGGGGTTGAGGCGCCTGTCCACAGGCCCCACTCCTGTCTGTGTTATTACACATAAAGCATTCCTTCATTGCTTCTGGCAAATGTTTGGCCATAGGGAAAAAGCAAGTAACCAACATTGATTGAAAACTGTACTGTTTCGTAGTCACTATTTTATTTTTATTTACTTTATCTATAGACTTTCATTGAATCTTATATTTTGCAAACAGGGGCTTCCTTTGTCATCCACGCTAGCGTGCAATGGCCTGATCACAGCTCACTGAAGTCTTGACCTCCCAAACTCAAGTGATCCTCTTGCCTCAGCCTCCCGTGTAGCTGGGACTACAGGCATGTACCACCACGCCTGGCTAATTTTTTATTTTTTAGAAGAGGCAGGGTTTTACCATATTACCCAGGCTGGTCTTGAACTCCTCGGCTCAAAGGATCCTCTCACTTCAGCCTCCCAAAGTGCTGGGATTACAGGCATGAGCCACGGCGCCCAGCCTCACAGTCACTGTTTTATTTAAGCCTATTATCTCCTTGAAAAGTTGGTGTATGTGGCAACGATTAGCTAGATGTTTACCAATCCTGTCTTCTTTGGTACACAGCTGGACCTCATTTCTCAGTGTTTTTTGCAATTAATTACAGCTGTAGGACTGTTCTAGGCACTAGCTTGTGAGTGGAAGTGATGTGTGACACTTCCCAGCCTGGCATGAAAGTCTTCTACTTGCCACAGTCCTCCACCATCTCCCCATCACCTTCAGACTGATGTCCGTGCTGATGACCTTGGTGAGGCCCAGCCACCTAGATTCCCTCTTAGAGGAGAATGGCTCATAGATTAGGAACACGTGCTTTGAACTTCATGTGAACAAGAAATAAACTTCCATAGTATTAGGGGCAATTGACATTTTGAGGGTGTGTGTTTATTACAGCAGCTATCATCACCTTAATCAGTACAATATTTTCATGCCCATTTTATAGAGAAGTAAACTGAGGCTTGGGGAGTTGAGTGACTTGCCCAAGGTCACATAGCTGAAAAGTAATGAATTTGAACCCAGATTTATCCAGGATCTTTCTAAAATAACACACTGCCTCTAAACTCAATAACACATTCTGTGGTCCTAGTTTGTGCTTTCTCATCCTATTGGAAACCCCACCCCACCCAAATCTGATGGAGCCTCCAAAATACAAGCAAATGGGAGAGAAGAGTTGGGGTAATGTGGGGCTGAATCATCAAGATTTCGATCTAATATCAAGTTACTTAGGGGGAAATCCACATGCAGCTCCCAAGTCCTTCTGAAAGCCAGTGGGTGCTGCGGAAAGAGAAAAACGGGGTCTGTATTTCCCCTGCCTGCCAGCAGGGACCTGAAAGTCCTAGGGGAGTTTTTAATTCCCAGTGGCACTCTCACTGGTCCTCTTGTTCATTAACATCTGTGTCCCTCCAATTTGGGCTCTGGCTTGAACTCTCTGAACTGCTCAAAGAGGCTCTTGCTACCTCTTTGTTCAAACAGACAATGGTTGCAGTAACAAAGAGGAAAATCAGATGCAGGTGAAAGTTTATTTTTAACATTTCCGAGGCCAAATGAGGATTTAACATGAAAATCAGAGCCCTCACTTCCGCCTGCTCTCTCCAAAAGTGGCTGGGGCGCTTTTGGCTGGCCCAGACTCCAACACGCTTGGATCCCCTCCAAATGAGAACACCACTGATGAGGTAGACAGTTTAGTCTTTCTGAGCCTTCTTTTGGCAGGAAATAGACATTTTGTTTGGAGATGAGGTTAAACTCGAACCCACACGTTGTGATCAGCTTAGGAAGCCAGGCTGCCCTGGCCACCCCAACTATGTGAGATTGTCTTCATATGTTATTTTATTTTATTTTATTTTTTTGAGACAGAGTCTCTCTTTGTTGCCCAGGCTGGAGTGCAGTGGCACAATCTCAGTTCACTGCAACCTCTGCCTCCCGGATTCAAGCGATTCTCCTCCCTCAGCCTCCTGAGTAGCTGAGATGACAGGCATGTGCCACCATGCCTGGCTAATTTTTGTATTTTTAATAGAGACAGGGTTTTGCCATGTTGGCCAGGCTGGTCTCGAACTCCTGGACTCAAGTGATCCGTCCGCCTCGGCCTCCCAAAGTGTTGGGATTACAGGTGTGAGCTGCCTCGCCCGGCCCTGTCTTTACACTGTAGTCAAATCAGACTGAAGCCTGAACAAATTAATAAAGTGAAAATTCTTTGAAATCATGAGTCTGAAAGCTCCCTTGGGGATGAGTTCTTAGCTTGCCTCTCCTCTGTGGCTCCTCTGAAGCTTGCAGATAGCAGAGGCCTGGGAGGTTCCCGTGAGAAACAGCAAGAATTACCGGGAGCTGGTGTGCCTGTAGCACCTGCATTGTGCAAAGTACTTAACCGCCTTATCCTGATCCTCATAACCATCTCCTGAGGTCAGAGCCATTATCAGCAGTGTTTGAGGGAACCAGCTCAGAAAGGTGCGGGGTCAGCCCATTCCTTGCAGAGCACTCCAAGGCTGATTTTCTTTCCGTTGTACCATGGTGTGAATGAGCATTAGTTTTCTTTTCCCTGATTTCCCACCTACCAGCAGGAAGCAGAAAAGTGCAGAAATGGCCCTGTGCTTTCTTGTTCCTGAGAACTCAGCGGCGGTAGTTTTCTTGCAGAAACTCAGAAAGGAGAAGTTTTGGGTTCATGACAGCCATGATTATAATAAAGTGGTTCCAGAAAATGAAACAAACTACCACCACCACCACCACCAAAAATCCAGATGGCTTGCTCTTCTTCTTATGCTTCACTTTAAGCTAAATTGGCTTTCTGACACAAAATGGCTTCCCTTTCTGTTTCAATTCTTCCATTGGCAAGTCTTGGGCAAAGGATGGATTGACGAAGAAGGAAAAGGGGAGCAAGTGGTCCTAAGAGCTAAGAGCTGCCCTCCTTCTTTTAGGACACCTGGCGGATATTCCCTCCTCTTGCTTGTGTTTTATTTCAGCCTCTCTGACCTAGGGCTTCTCCATGGTTCTGACTGGTCAACACCCCCTCCCCCAATCCTGTTACTTAACCCTTTTTCCAGAAAAAGAGATATTCCTTGAGGTTACCAAATTGGTTCTCCTCAGTTCCCCATCTCCAGTCAACATCTCTCATCCCACGCTGCCCTGTGTTACCCCATCTACCACCAGTAACTTTTTTTTTTTTTGAGACAGAGTCTTGTTCTGTCTCTTAGACTGGAGTACAATGGCAGGATATCAGCTTACTGCAACCTCCTCCTCTCAGGTTCAAGAGATTCTCCTGTCTCAACTTCCCAAGCAGCTGGGATTACAGGCATGCGCCACCACACCTGGCTAATTTTTGTATTTTTAGTAGAGACGGGGTTTCACCATGTTGGTCAGGCTGGTCTTGAACTCCTGACCTCAAGTCATCTGCCCGCCTCCACCTCTCAAAGTGCTGGGATTGCAGACATGAGCCACCGCCAGTAACTTCTATAAAGCTCAACAAGTGTAAAGTCAAGAGCGAATCTTCTCCTTCAGACCAACTTCTCCTTTCTTTCTTCTCATTTTTAACAGGGCCACCAGCGTCCAGGAGCCCAGGCTTGCAGTCATGACTCTTCCTTTCCCATCAACTCCATAGTCTGTTATTCACAAATTCCTGTTTGTCCTTTTTTTTCCAAATGCCTCTTGCATTTCTTACTGTTCTCTCACTCCTCTGCCTTCATCCTAGCCCAGAGCCTGCCCCTGGGCTGGTCTCCCCGTAAACCCTTCCTTTTCTAAGCTATCATTCTGCTCCATTCATCTATTCCTTCATTCATCAGAAGAATATTTGTGGAGTACTTCGTGCCAGACACTGCACTAGACACTAGATGCACCCATAACACAGACACGGTCCAGCAGCGGAGGCAGGTAATTGACAGGCAACTACAGCGTCTTGGGGTGAGTGTGATGCTAGAGGAAACCCTTAGCTGGGATGGGAATCCAGATGGGGAGCAGCGTTAGGTGAGGCCTACATACTCCTACTGGTATCATTGTCCTAAAACAACACTTTTTTCCTGTTTCAATTAAAATTGGCCTTCTCTTACTATTGTTCCTTTGGGTTCAAACTTTGTGACCTGAGATTCTCAGGCCTTACTTGTCCACCTAGCCCCATTCCCAGGACTCTCTAGTGGAAGAGATAGTAGTAATAATGATAGCAATGATAGAAAACCTTCATTGAGATTATTTATCTCAAATAATACGCCCTCTTCTAAGTACTGTTCTTATGTTAACTCTTCACAACATTCTCTAGGAAGGAGGTGCAGGTACTATGATTAGCACCACTTACAGAAGGGAAAATCAAGGCATGAGTGGGCTAAAAGGTAGAATCTGGGTTCCAATCCAGGTAGCATGGCTTCCAGGCTGGCATGTAACCATGACACCATCGCGTATCAGCCTAACCTGGTCGTGTGGACCTCAGACTCTCTACCATACACCCTAAGTTCTCCCCAAGGACTTTTTCACTGGTCCCCTCTCCCCTGAGAATGCCCTTCTCTTTCTTATCAAACCCTGTAGAAGGCTGTAGTTACATATAAAAATAGAGGCTTCTTCTATGAAAAGTAACTGGGTCTGGACTCAGTTCAATGTTCCAGTCTTGTTCCTGGCTGCCAAATCCCTTCTTCTTCCTGACTCTCAATTCTCCCATCGCTGCAATGGGGATATTACTATTCTCCCCACACAGCCATTCTGAGTATGATGCAAAAATAACGCATCTGAGTGTGCTTTGAAAACTGCAGTCCTATACAAATGTACAGGAATCAACATCACTTTTTCCTCTGGTTTCTCAGAATAAGAATGTCGTTATACAGTCTGAACGTCACTAAGGCAAAGTTTGCCTACACGTTCCATTGGGCACACGACTATCTTTCTAAACCTCAGCTTCCTCATCTGGGAAATGGGCATAATACCAGCTGCTTTACAGGAAAATTTTGGGAATTTAATGAAACAGTTTTTTGGTTTTTTTTTTTTTTGCAGATAGAGTCTCACTCTCTTGCTCTGCCTTCTGAGTTCAAGTGATTCTGCCTCAGCCCCCTGAGTAGCTGGGATTCTAGGCTTGAGCCAACATGCCTAGCTAATTTTTGTATTTTTAGTAGAGACAGCGTTTCACCATGTTGGCCAGGCTGTTCTCGAACTCCTGGCCTCAAGAAATCCACCTGCCTTGGCCTCCTAAAGTTCTGGGATTACAGGTGTGAGCCACCGCACCCCACCAACAATAGTGCTTTAAAAGAATTAGATGCATAATAGACATTGAAGAGTGTGCATTCCCTGTCTCCCCCAAACCTTGATTTTTCTCTAGCTGCTGGGGATACATCAGTTTTGATTCTCATTAGAAGGGGAGCATCCAGAATCATGCCTTCTCTCTTCTTCCATTCTTTTAATGAATGAATGACACCTGTATTCTTGTAGCTTCTGATTTAATTCAGCACCAACACTGAAATATTTGTTTACCAAAGAGAAATACTTCCCATGCTCTTCTGACTGTGTCATCCACATGTGTCGCCACCAGCAGCCCAAAGCCAGCTCTGAAGCAGCAGAACATTTTTCGAGCATAACAGCAGTGTGTGACCCTCGGAGTGCTTGTTCAGCTGAAATGACTTGTGTCTGGCACAGACCTTCTCTTTTGATTTTGGCAGGACTTCAGAGAGGGAAAAAGCTGGGTTAGTGTTAGGGCTGGGATTAGAATTTGGTACTCAACAGATCATACTGTTAACACTTCTCCTCTTTGCTAACTTTATGAAGTTCAAGAAAAAGCTTTCTGGGGAATGGCACCAATTTATTTGCCAAAAGCTGAGATCGGCCAAGGAAGATGTAGTCAGCATTTGGAATCTCCTTGCCTTAGGGTTTAACAGCCAAGGAGGGAAGAAGGTTGTGCTGGGGAGCTGGGGAATAGGGGCCATGTGGGTAGTGCTGGAAGGATTCGGGATGCTGAACAGGCTTCGCTCCTTGCGGTTCCTCCCCCACATCTCTCTAGCCATGTGCCGTCCTCCGCTCTAGCACAGCACCTTGTCCTGATCCTTATCATCCTCACCAACTTCAGCGATCCTTTCTGATACACCTCCTTGCCCCTCTTATCCGTCCTGCGCACTGCTGCCAGTTTGCCTTCCTGTGCTTAGAAACATTCAAGGCTCCCCAGTGCTTGTCATCTTTTAGCATAATGCAACAGCCCCCACAAGCAGGTCCCAAGCTACACTTCTGTGCTTGTTTCTCCCTTCACGTTCCACGGAGACAGCAGCTAGATATGTGCCATCCTCCAGATGTGCCACATCCGTGCCAGCCTGCAAGCCTTTGCACGAGCTGGTCCCTCAGCCTAGATTGTCCTCCCCTAGTTCCCGTCTTTGCCTAGTAGATTCCTCCTCATCCCTAAGGACCCAGGTCAAATGTCGCTTCTTCTGTGAAGCCTCTCTCAACTCTTCTGGGCAAAGCTGATGCTTCAAGCTCATCTATGGGACTTGTGCACTGCACTCGTTTCTGTGTGCCACGAGAGGACTCTGGGGACAGAAAGATGCCTTGTTTATAATTATGCATCTTCTACTCTACACATCGACTGCCTTGTTCAGCATCCATTACTTTATTTGAGTTTTTGAAAGCAGGTGGGACAATCCCCCTTGATACCAGGGAGAAACCAGAGCGGTAAACTCAGTTTTTGGCTGTGTCAGGCTGACTGGTTCCGCTTTATTTTTATTTTTTCCACCTGCAACTGTCTTGATCGAGTTATATTTATTTTTATTTTTTATTTTTTGAGACAGGGTCTCTCTCTGTTGCCCAGGCTGGAGTACAGTGTGCAATCTCGGCTCACTACAACCTCCACTTCCCAGGCTCAAGTGATCCTCCCACCTCAGCCTCTGGAGTAGCTGGGACTACAGGTGCGCACCACCACACTCAGCTGGCTAATTTTCTGTACTTTTAGTAAAGAAGGATTTCACCATGTTGCCCAGAGTTTGTTTCTTTCTTTCCTTCCTTCCTTCCTTCCCTCCCTCCCTCCCTCTTTCTTCCTTTCTTTCTTCCTTTCTTCCTTCCTTTCTTTCTTTCTTTCTTTCTTTCTTTCTTTCTTTCTTTCTTTCTTTCCTCTTTCTTTCTTTCTTGGCAAAGTCTGGGTCTGTCACCCAGGCTGGAGTGCAGTGGTGCAATCTCAGCCCACTGCAACCTTCACTTTCTGGGTTCAAGTGATTCTCCTGCCTCAGCCTCCTAGTAGCTGGGATTACAGGCACAGGTCACCACGCCCAGCTAATTTTTGTATTTTTAGTAGAGATGAGGTTTTGCCATGTTGCCCAGGCTGGTCTCGAACTCCTGACCTCAGGTAATCCGCCCACCTTGGCCTCCCAAAGTGCTGGGATTACAGGCAGGAGCCACGTGCCCAGCCTCAGGCTTGCTTTCTTTAATCTCCAGAATAATGCAGGGCACTGGGTAATCGGTACTCGGTAAACATCTCCTTATTGGCCACAGGTGACTGCTCCCTGCAAATATGTCATCTCTGAGAAGATGTCCCAACTGGCAGGCATGTTTGACCCAATTAAGCTCCCAAGAGTTATCCTCATTATGTGGCAGAACTTCTGTTGGGTTTTGGAGACATATGCATAATTGTGACTCTGTCCCTGCCATGGATGGAGGTCCTCACATCTTAGTGAGGAAGACACACACACACACACACACACACACACACACACACACACACACACGGTGTGAAGCTTGATGGGGTTCTCAGCTAATCTGGGAGCAACAGGGTAGGTTTCTTAGAAGAGGTGAAAACTGAATGGAGCATTAAAGGTTGCATAGGAGTTAGACGGACAAAGGCAGTGAGTATAACCAATATAGCCTCAGGCTGCAATTAGCATTCAGAACTGAAAGATCATGGTGGTGTAGGGAAGGGGATGAGATGAAGATAGATCGAGATATTGATAGAGAAGATGATATGTGAGCTGGGCTTTGAAAGACGAGAGGGTTTTGGATAGATAGAGATAGGAATAGGATACAGGTTGAAAGAATCTAGGCAAAGGAACAGTATAAACAAAGGCATAGAGGAGGGATGTAGCTTGCTTTAAGTGATCAGCTTCAAAATGGTTGTCACGGGAGTATTAGTTGAGAGACGAATCATGATGAGAGATGGGGCTGGAGAGGGGCAAGGGTTTAGGTTATGAAGGGTCTAAATGTCTCCAGAGCAACTTGGGGTGCCATGATGTGCATGCTTCTTAGCTAGATTCTGATGATCTCCTACTAACAGCGGGGTCTGCGGAACTGGGAGACAGAGTGCCTGAGGAATTGGTCAGCTCTAATATTAACCAGCAAAACTGCAGCAGGTTAACCACGTCTTCTTTCATCATCTCTGTTTGTACATGGATACCATGACGCTGACTTACCTCCTGGTAGCAGAGTCAGAATGAAAGCAACCCAGGGTCCCACCATGCTGTCCTGCTGTCCAAGGACAAAGCATGAACGTTTCTCGCAAAAAACCATCAGTTAAACATCTTTCCTCTGAAAGAACAGCCCGACCACTCCTTTCCAGGCTAGTTTGTTGTTAGAAAGTAAAGTTCCCTATGTCAAGCATTTCCGATGGGTCAGAGACAGGTTGGGAATTGAGAGGCCCTTAGCCTCCAACAGACAGGCTGCAGGACTCAGGTCACAGTCCAAAGAAGAGGGAGGTGATATTGCCCATTTGGTCTTGGAGGGAATTCAAGTTTTTCCAGGAATTATCTCTCTGCTCTAAACCCCAGGCTCTTCCAGAAATGAGGATCTATCAGAGTGTGGGAATCTTGACAGGGTTTGGTGGACAAGGTGCATGGCAGTCCTCGGGTCCTTGACTTTGGCTTTAATATTGAGCTCCTATGCAAAACATATAAGAAAACCACCAGCTTAGCTGCAAAAGAAATAGCTCTTGTGAAAATTACTGCATTTCAAGGCCTATTTTGGGTGAGTGTGGGAATTTAGATGGGTGAACCTGGACTCTATAGGTCCAACTGGAATCTTCAAGTTTCACATTCATTGATAACCCACACTGCAGCTTCCCTCATTACCAAAGCCCATGCATCTCCAGTGATAACCCAGAGGAAGGGTCCTGGCCTTGCATTAGTAACTACGCAGGGAAGGGACAAAGGTTCCCTGAGATCTGAGGCTTGATTAGAAATGCCTTCTGGAGGCAGCCTCAAGCTCATCCAAGAAATTCTGCTTTAGTACCTACTGTGTGCTGAGCAGACAAGATCTAATCTCTGTGGAGGATGCAACTGCAGAAAAGATCTAATCTCTGCTTTCTAAAAGCATACCATCTGATTGCCACAAGAGAGGTGGGGATAGGACTTCTCAGTTGTTACTCTTGTCTTTGCACATGCTGAAAACACTGCCTCCATGTGACTTAAGCAAAGAAAGAGGCACAAGAACAGGCACAACAGGGGCCAGTGGCTCAGGAACTGGGTCTTCTCTTTCTGGGTCCATGCCGTTCTCAGACAGGCTTTACCCTTGTGATTGCAAGATGGTTCCTAGTAGCTACTGCACTACCTCTCTGGCTCATGTCCAGTGGGAAATGGAGAATTTCTGACTGGCTCTGATTGGTCTGGCAGAATAGCTTTCCCAGTTTCTTTCCTCGGATTATTAGCAAAAGCTTAATAACACATTGCTAGCTCTAACCAGGTATATGCCCATTTCTCAACCAACTATTGTAGTGGTTGGGGACAGAAGATGTGGTGATGACCTTAGGTCTAGGTTACATGCTCCATCTTTGGACCAGGGAGAGGACCCCAGCTGAAGCCATGGGCTGAAGACTGGGAAGGAGAGTAGGGTTGTGGTTAACTAAAGGGTGAATGGAAACTGGTGGCAAAAGATGAGATACTCCAAGGTATAGTGTGACACTGGGTCTCTGATGACAATGAGCAGCAACTCAAATCAAGTGGAGAGACAGAGAGAATGAAAGGAAAGATACTAGAAGAGGCATAGAATCAAGTGAAGCCTTGAATGACAGATTTTCCAGAAGGACAGTCCCTGGATTTTTATGGAGATCTTTGGAATGATTCCATAACATAGCTTGGGACTGTGTTGGTTATACTCACTGTCTTTGCCTGCCTAACTCTCGCACGTCCATTCATGTTCTACCCCACTGATTAGACTAAGCCAATCATAATATCCAAATATAAGTGCAGAGTGATGGGGAAAAAACCCAGGTCTTTGGTGACGTCCTTCAGTGGCTGTATCAGACAGTCCTGGAGTCCAGTTTATCTCAGGTTGTGTGAGGCATTTACTTTTCTTAAATGTTATTTTCATTTTGTTCATGATTTCAGTTCAATATCTGCTACTTTCATCTCAAAGAATCGAAATTGGTACAGGTTCAAACAAACACCTTTGGGATGCTGGATTTCATCTGAGTTTCTCTCTACCTGCTGGCCTCATTCCACTACAGAAAGGCTCATAAGTGGCCAGCTCCATGCATATATATATATATATACTTTTTTTTTTTTGAGACAGAGTCTTGGCCTGATCTCCATTTACTACAACCTCCGCTTCCCGGGTTCAAGTGATTCTTGTGTCTCAGCCTCCCGAGTAGCTGGGATAACAGGCTAATTTTTTTTTGTTGTTGTTGTTGCTGTTGTTGTTTTTTTGAGATGGAGTCTCGGTCTGTTGCCCAGGCTGGAGTGCAGTGGCACGATCTCAGCTCACTGCAACCTCCGCCTCCCAGGTTCAAGTGATTCTCCTGCTTTAGCTTCCAAGCAGCTGGGATTACAAGTGCCCGCCACCATGCCTGGCTAATTTTTTTTGTATTTTTAGTAGAAACAGGTTTCACTGTGTTAGCCAGGATGGTCTCGATCTCCTGACCCCATGATCTACCCACCTCAGCCTCCCAAAGTGCTGGGATTACAGGCGTGAGCCACCGTGCCTGACCAATTTTTGTATTTTTAGTAGAGATGGGGTTTCGCCATGTTGGCCAGGCTGGTCTGGAACTCCTGACCTTAAGTGATCCACCTACCCGGCCTCCCAAAATGCTGGGATTATAAGTGTGAGTCACTGTGCCCAGATCTTAATGGCTCTGAAAGATGACGGGAAAGGCTCTGATTGGTCTGGGAGCTTGCCTGCCCTTTGGACCAACTGTGTGCTCAGGGACATGATATATTTGGGATGGTACATTTTAGGTTAATTATCTCTACCTAAATGATTATCAATCATTTTGGACTAACTGATCATTTTGGACTAATGGATCTTATTATAAATCTTGGACTAAGCAACCATGGGCAAGGGTTAAAGGAGGAAGAGAAGAGACGTTAGTCCTGGCGGTGAATACCCTACTGCATAGTATGCTCCCCAGACTAGCAATGTCTGCATCACTAGGGAAATTGTTAGAAATGCAAATTATTGGACCCTCCCCTGGATCTCCTGAATCAGAGACTCTGGAGGTGAGGCTCAGCAATCACCTCCACGTGTTCCAAGCACACTAAAGTTTGAGAACCACTGCGTCATCATACAACTGAAACCAAATACCATGGTGGGTCAAGAAGCAATAATGTCTGGCCAGAAGATGAGGAAGGTCTTAAAATGAGAGGAAGCCTTTGAGACAGGTTTTCAAGATTGGGTAGATGACTTGAAGCAAATATTATTTCACAAACAATACTGTAATTACAATGAAGAATGTTCAAAACCCTTCACGCAGACAAATCAACTGTTTCCTGTTACATAAGGTCTTTTCATTCTTGGTCAAACATATATATTGATTTGTAACTAACACAGGTAATGTTTCCTATTTTACTTTTTTCACTCAACATTTTTCTTCACGGTGCTGTATGGTTTCCATTATATATGCATTTTAACCATTTATAATACATTTGAGTAAACTAATTAAAGAAGATTTTAGAAGTCATCTATGGACCTGCCACCCTAGCCCGATAATTATTATCATTTCCTTCTTGTCTTTTTCTTATGGAGATTATTTATATAATTAGAATAACAGCAGACATATGTTATACATATATAGTTACATGACAGTACAAGCAATCCTCCTCATTGCTGAACACTTTTCATGGGCATATATTTCATCGTGTACAAGAAGCCAGCAAATAAACATCATGATTTGTTTCACCAATCTCTGATTATTAATCATTTTGGTTGTTTCCAGTTTTGCTGTGATAAACACCTTTGTGTATGAAGTGTTTTCTCCTGCATTTTGAGTTATTTCCGTAGAATAGATCTCCAGAAGTGGAATTACAGGGTCACAGGATACAAACCTTTTTATAGTTCTCGATACATGTTGCCAGATTTCTTCCAAATGGTTTGTACCAATTTACTTCGCCACCAGCAATGTGTGAGAGGGCCAGCTTTCCCATACCCTTGGCACTTCTGGGTCTTTTAGTTAAAAAACATTTTTTTTTGGCCAATTTAACAGCGGAAGAAGTTCACCTTGTTATAATTTGCATGTTTATTACTTTACCTAATATTACTTAATAAATTTTCCCCGCATTTCTTCAAAGTTCTTAATAAGCTCTTTTATGACTGTCAAGCCCTTTGAGATTTAATGAGAGAACACTGAAGTTGGGGCAGTCCAGTAAGAGGCCAGCGTGAGCAGCTGCACAGGGTCAGGGAGCCCAAACACAGCCTATCTGGAGCTGAGCTGTGTTTTCAGCAGCCGCCTCCTCCTGGGCCTCCCATCCTGGGCAATAGCACCACTAGCCATCTAATTGTTCATGCCCAAAACTGGGTGCCACTGTGGATCCCTCCCCACTCTTTATCACCTATATCCAATCAATAACCAAGTCTCCTAAGCTGCTCTTGAAGCTGTATCCCCATCTGTACTGCTACTACCTTAGTTCAGGCCATATCAGCTTTTCCCTAAACAATTGCATATGCCTCCTGCTGGGTCTTGTTTTCCTCCAAATCATACTCCACATTGCAGGCAGACCCATCTTTAAAAAAACCGAAACACTGGCCAGGCGCGGTGGCTCACGCCTGTAATCCCAGCACTTTGGGAGGCGGAGCGGGGAGGATAATGAGGTCAGGAGATCGAGACCATCCTGACCAACATGGTGAAACCCCGTCTCTACTAAAATACAAAAAATTAGCCGCCGGTAGTCTCACTTACTGGGGAGGCTGAGGCAGGAGAATTGCTTGAACACGGGAGGCAGAGGTTGCAGGGAGCCGAGATTGCACCACTGTACTCCAGCCTGGGCAACAGAGTGAGACTACCCCTCCAAAACAATACATAAATAAATAAAAATTTTAAAAACTCCAAATATCCCTCCAGTTTTGTTTCTGTTTTTGATTTTCTGAAATGGAGTCTCATGCTATCGCCCAGCCTGGAGTGCAATGGTGCAATCTCAGCTCACTGCAACTTCCGCCTCCTGGGTTCAAGTGATTTTCCTGTCTCCGTTTACCAAGTAGCTGGGACTACAGGCACCTGCCACCATGCCTGGTTAATTTTTGTATTTTTAGTAGAGATGGGGTTTCACCTTGTTGGCCAGGCTGGTCTTGAACCCCTGACTTCAGGTGATCCAGCCACCTGGGAGTGCTGGGATTATAGGCATGAGCCACCACACCTGGCCTCAATTTTTTTTTGTTTTAAACAACTTTCAACAGTTTTTAGGATGAAGTTCCCAAATTCCTTAACCCATTTTGCAAGCCCTCTCTGATCTGAACCCTTCCCTTCTGTTTTCTGAGTGGTGCAATCGGAAGGTTTCGTATTTCTGTTTTCTCGTGAACCACATGGTGACCATGTCCCACACCTTTAGGGACCACGACTGCATTTTCAAAATGGCCGTCTAGGGCTGGGGTTAAATGATGGAGAGCATTACCCGGTTACATGAGTGGCCATACTAACCTTCCCTGTATACAGACCAACCATCTGGGTGGTGCTTTGCCCCAGAGCACTTCGAAGTAGCTGGTTAGTCTTTGAAATGCTTCTTACTGGTACAAGATGAGGTGAATACAGGAATAGGAAGCAAGCATTTAGAAATGGTTACAGCAACTCAATAAAGTAATTTTGTGTTTAATATCTAATAATAAAATGAATTTGTATTTTCTGTCTTAAAATTTCATTTGTTAGCTGGGTGCGGTGGCTCACACCTATAATCCCAGCACTTTAGGAGGCCAAGGCAGGCAGATAACCTGAGGTCAGGAGTTCGAGACCAGCCTGGCTAACATGGTGAAACCTCATTTCTACTAAAAATACAAAAATTGGCCATGTGTGGTGGCAGACATCTGTAATTCCAGGTACTTGGGAGGCTGAGGCAGGAGAATCATTGAACCTGGGAGGCAGAGGTTGCAGTGAGGCAAGATTGTGCTGCTATGCTTCAGCCTGGCCCACAGAGTGAGACTCCATCTCAAAAAAACCAAATTAATTAATTAAAACATAAAAATAAAAATAAAATTCATTTGTCTCATAATTTAAACATTTTTCTATTTAATTTTGTGGGTACATAGCAGGTATATATATTTACGGGATACATGAGCTATTTTGATAGTAGTGTGAAATAATAATCGCATCACAGAAAATGGGATATTAATTCCCTCAAACATTTATCAATTATATTACAAACAATCCAATTACACTCTTCTAGTTATTTTAAAATGTACAATTAAATGAGTATTGACTATAGTCACCCTGTTGTGCTATGAAATACTACATCTTATTCATTCTTTCTATTATTTGATGCCCATTAACCATCCCTCCTCCTCCCCCGCTACCATTCCCAGCCTCTGGCAACCTTTGTTCTATTCTCCAACTCCATGAGTTCAATTGTTTTGATTTTTAGATCCCACACATTTGTGAGAACATGCCATGTTTGTCTTTCTCTACCTGTGTCTCATAATTTGACTCTACCGTATCTTATGAAAGTCTTGGTATACAATGCAATGAATTGGAAATTTTAAAATCAAAGCTCTTTGAAACAGTTCAGTCTGAAAAATCTTCCCATAAGTTTATAAATGCACTTTCTGGAGTAAAAAGATGTTTGAATCCCCAGCTGAGAGTGTGTGCTTCAAAAATGGAAGAGAATCACAGAAAGAAAGAAATCACAACTTTAATTTATATCTTAACAGTTCATGATTTTCATAGAGTAACTGGTTAAAATAGAAATTGCTGGCTTCTGACCACCAAGTCCAGATGTAACAGTGCGTACTTGATATACTGAACAGGACAGTAACTTGGAACATTTGAGAGGGGGAGTTGCTTTCAAGCACTTCCTCATTTTCTTGGTCTGTAAAATGAGGTGAGATGAAAAAAACTATCAATGTTCTTTTCAGCTCAGTATAAAACCGTGTACTTTTATAATTCTATAATTGACTATTAAGTTTAAACTTTTCTCATAAAGATACCTGATGGTATATTATAAGGAATAAAAACAAGGCTTGGAAAAAAGTAGATGGATAGTCATTGTTATTAGTCATTGTTATTATTTTTTACTTTCTACAAATGCAACACATTTTTAGTGCAAGGAATTGCCAAATACTGTTATTTATCAGAGACTTGGTTTCTTTACCGTGAAGTAGCTGGGTGACTGAGGATAGATGATTTCACTTGTTTGTGCCCTCTGCTTTGGATGAGGGGATTAAACTGTGTTGCCAGCATCCCTAAAGTGTCGAGAGGTGCTGGGGAGAAGGATGGGGAGCCAAGCAGGTTGGGTACTTCTTGAGAGTTACCTCATCCTCGGCCAACAGAGCTTTTTTGTGTTTAGAGATGGGTAATGTGGTTTGGCTCTGTGTCCCCACCCAAATCTCATCTCAAATTGTAATCCCCATGTGTTGAGGGAAGAAGGTGATTGGTTCATGAGGGTGGTTTCCCCCAAGCTGTTCTTGTGATAGCGAGTGAGTTCTCATGAAAAGTGATGGTTTTATAAGTGTTTGGAAGTTCCTTCTTTGTTCTTTTCTCTCCTGCTGCCACGTGAAGAAAATCCTTGCTTCTCCTTCGCTTTCCACCATGATTGTAAGTTTCCTGAGGCCTTCCCAGCTGTGTGGAACTGTGAGTCAGTTAAACCTCTTTCCTTAATAAAATTACCCTGTCTCAGGTATTTATTTGCAGCAGTGGGAAAGTAGACTAGTACAATGGACCTTTGAGTCACATTTTATTAGAAGAAATACTCGGCTCTCATAAAAAGATTGGGAAAACCGTTAGGCCATATGATTGCCAATGTCCCTGCTAGCCTAATGTCTGCCTTGTACCATTTAGTGACAGATGCCTGAATTGCAGGTATATTGTCAGGTTTGGGGTTTGAAAATTCAAACATATAGAAGACAGGCAAACTATGTAAATGAATGAAGAGGGCTGAATATAAGCCTGACAGGGAGCAGTGGGGAAGTGGAGAATTAGGAAGCATATGCCCTGTCTAAAGAGAACCTCAAAATTCAGTTCCTGCCCCTCGTTGCCATGAGAGGGTGTGAGCACTGCTCTGGAGGCTATGTATCCAATATGCATTCTGCGAGCTAAATGTGACTCATCTGCCCCTGAACTGCGGTTGACCTGAAATTCTTAGAATTTTTTTTTTTTTACACTAAATAACTAACACACATGATAGCAGGCTAGTAGGCCTAATCATCTTCCCAATTGCTTAGCACGGTCTCTGGTGCATGGTAAACAGACCATGGATGTTAGCTGTCATTATCATCATCATCATCATCATCATTATTACCTAATAATGATGTAGCAGACTTGGATCTGCTAATAATTGCAATGGAATTGTAAGATAATTATACGATTTTGTGCTATTCAAATTTAATTCCCTTAAAAGCCATATGATAAAACTGGAACATTTTGGAGAATTACTGGCAACAGGAGAAAGGAAATAAATGAAGCCTCACTGTGAACTTGAGTCCTATCCAAGGTAGGTCCTCTGCTACTCTGCCAAGGGTGGCCCTTCAGACTCACTGTGGCTCACAATGCGAAACATGTGGGTGTCCAGCACTACCGCACACTTGGGTGTGCTTGCTCTGTGTCTCGCAGTCAGACCTACCCCAGTGATCATAAAACAACACAGTCACACTGAATGTGAAGGTGTCTGAATGCTTGGCTTCTTTCTCACTCACATGATTATTGCAACTTTAAAATAAGTTAGAGTATCTATAGAATAAGGTCTCTTTTCTTACTTTTTTTCCAAAAATGTTTTCTCTTGTCTTAATGCCAGATTAACTTGCTTACTTATATGTGCTGTAAATGCCCAGAGACTGATTTCAGATACCACTGTGAAATACTGTCTGAGAATTGACTCTACCTTTTAAAAAAGGCTGTAAAACAAAACACAAAGGGAAATTTAATAAATGCTCTCACAGTTCCACCAGCCTAACAAAAGTATGATCATTTCTCTGCATTCTCTCTCATACATGGTTTTACGTTAAATAAACTAAATAAATGCTGACTTTATTGAACTTGTTAAAGGCTGGTTAAGGGGTGGGTGGTTACAAAAATGAGTTTCCTTATTTTCTTATAGTTTCATAGTTCCCATAGTTTCTACTCTCTGAGAGGTAGGGAGACACTGAGAGGTAAAGGAGAATCTTAAAATGGAATAAAGAGAGCAGACGATGACAAGTGGGGGTGTCTAGGAAGAAGGAAGCATGAAGCGGAAGGGCTGATTAATACTGACTGTGGAATTATCTGGCCTTAAGGTTCTAAAGCCCCTTTGAACCCTGTTCTCACTGAGGGTTTCTTTTTTAAAGCGGATTTTCTTTCTTTCTTTTCTTTTAACTTTTATTTTAGTTTCAGGGGTACATGTACGGGTTCGTTATGTAGGTCAATTTGTGTCACGGGGGTTTGTTGTGCAGATTATTTTATCACCCAGGAACTAAGCTTAGTACCCAATAGTTATTTTTTTCTGTTCCTCTCCTTCCTTCCAATTTTCCCCCTCAAGGAGGCCCTGGTGTCTGTGGTTCCTCTCTATGTGTCCATGTATTCTCATTGTTTAGCTCCCACTTAAAAATGAGGCCGTGGAATTTGGTTTTCTGTTCCTGTGTTAGTTTGCTAAGGACAATGACCTCCAGTTCTATCCATGATCCTGCAAAGAACATGATCTCCTGCTTTTTATGGCTTCACAGTATTCCATGGTGTATATGTACCACATTTTCTTTGCCTAATCTACCATCGATGGGCATTTAGGCTGATTCCATGTCTTTGCTATTGTGAATAGTGCTGCGAACATTCATGTGCGTGTGTCTTTATGGTTGAATGATTTATATTCCTTTGGGTTTATACCCAATAATGGGATCGCTGGGTCGAAAAGTAGTTCTGTTTTTAGCTCTTTGAAGAATTGTCGTACTACTTTCCACAATGGCCAAACTAATTTACACTCCTACTAACAGTGTGTAAGTGTCTCCTTTTCTTCACAACCTTGCCAGCATCTGTTATTTTCTGACTTTTAAATAATTTGCTAAGGGCTTCTAAGGCTGGAGATCCTACTAGATCTGAGGGCTTGAATTTATATATAAAAATATATACACATTTCTGTTTTCCTTTGATGAAATTTTATGTTAAGAAGTAGACCATTTCTTGTGTTGCTACAGAAAATCCTTATAATTATTTTTTGTAATCTACTGAAATATTTTTCTTGTATTAGGTATGTATGTTAGATCCAGTTTATCACAAATATAAATAACACTGTAACCAATATCTTTATACATAATTTTTTTCTTCATTACAGTTATTTCTTTAGGATAAATACTGTAAATTTGGGAATGTTGAATTTAAAGAGATTATTATTGTAACTCGTGTCATATTGCCCAGTTGTCTTCCTACAGATTGTACAAATTTACATTGCTACCAGATTAAATGGAGTTTCAGTTTTTCTGCAGACATCTGAGAACTGGATTTTATAGATTTTTGTTTTTGTTGTTTTAGTTTTTGTTTTAAGCTTTGAAGGTTAATAGAGTAGAAGAGCTTTAAAAGCTGCTTGTTATTATTATTATTATTACTATTATTTGAGACAGAGTCTTGCTCTGTTGCCCAGGCTGAAGTGCAATGGCACAATCTCAGCTCACTCCAACTCTGTCTCCTGGGTTCAAGCAATTCTCCTGTCTCAGCCTCCCAAGTAGCTGGAATTACAGGCACCCACCACCATGCCCAGCTGATTTTTGTGTTTTTAGTAGAGACAGGATCTCACCATGTTGTCCAGGCTGGTCTTGAACTCCTGACCTCAGGCGATCCACCTGCCTCAGCCTCCCAAGTGCTGAGATTGCAGGCATGAGCCACTGTGCCTGGCCTGATTATTGTTATTTTTCAATAGAGACAGAGTCTCACTCCGTTGCCCAGGTTACAGTGCAGCTGTGCCATCATTGACTCACTGCAGTCTCCACCTCCTAGGCTCAAGTGATCCTCCTGCCTCAGCCTCCTGAGTAACTGGGAGCACAAGTGCATGCCACCACAAACAAAAGATAAAGTTGATGCACATATAGAAATATATCAAACTCATTTATTTATTTATTTTTATTTTTGTAGAGACAGGGTCTTGTCATCTTGCCCAGGCTGTTCTCAAACTCCTAGGCTCAAGCAATCCTCCCGCCTTGGCCTCCCAAAATGTTGGGATTACAGACATGAGCACTCAGCTTTGTTTATTATTTTTGTTTTTTCTTGTGTTAATTGCCTGCTTATGTCTTTCACCATTTTGTCTCATAGGACTGAGACGATGTTCTTGTATACATATTTACCTACTTTTAGACGGTATAAATAGTAACTCTTTGACAAGTAAAAAAATAGTTCTGCTGGTCAGGTGTTTCTCCTTGACATCTTAGTTGAGTTAGGTTGTGCTAATCTGACCTGGGCTGCCATGTGCTTTGTTCATCTCACTATGCTATTCACAAGGTTGTGCTGTAATGATTGGTTTACTTGTCCTCTTCTGTTGAGCTATGAGCTCCTTTCTATACACCCAGCATCTTCTATAGGGTCTGGTACATCATATTTGTTCAAAATTGCTTGTTGAGGTTTTAGAGGAAAAAACACATTTGAGTGAAAGAATTAAATGAAGGAGTGTGCTGCAGTGATACCACCATTTTCAACTTCAAGAACTAGAAGGAGACCTGAATTTTCTTCCTTCAGTCAGGAAGCCATAGGAAAACCTCTGGCTGACCCTGTAGGAAGCTGGAGAGCAGGACTTCCTCTCTCCCCTGGGGCCTCACCCAGGACTCTGAGTCCCTACTTAAGAGCCCCTGGGGGTCTGGATGGGTAGCTGCTTTCCTTTGGCGCCACTTTCTGGGCAAAAGGTTCCAGTGTTTGGATTTTATTAGCCAATAAAATTAGGGGGAAAATGCTGGAAAAAAATCACAGCACACTGTTGTTACTCTTGTGAATGAATAACATAACTTGCAACTAGACTATTAATGGCTAAATGGATTTTCTGTGCTCCAAGCCAAAACACATTTCATAAAGTTACACAGAGATGGATAGCATCCCAGTTAATAAAAACAGTTGTGGGCGAAAAATGCGTGGTCTGACAGAAGGGGTGCTGATTGATGCTAGGTTGCTGGAATTTTTGCATTTAGCTGAGATTTTACTTTGTTTTTAAAAATTAAACATTCTATTAAATAGTCAAACTTAAACATTATTACCCCCTAACTTTAAAAAGTATATTTATTGAGTGAGCGTTTAGAGATATAAATATATAGATGGAACCTTATGAGTTATCTTAAATCATTTTCAACATTGTATTATCAACCAGTTTAATCCAATCCTAGTTTGTCCCAAGTCATAAATAAATAGGGATGTTTCATTTTAAATCACATTTAATTTATTTGTCGGATCAGTATCCCTCCCAGATTGACATACAGTTTTAGAATTTTAACTCAATACTTAAAGTAAAGCAACTCTAGAGATTCTGATAGCTGAGGATACCTAACTTTGCTCAAAGAATTAGTTCTGTGATCACAATCTATTGTGATAATACATTGCAGAGTTTGCCTTCTTTAGATCCACCATTATATTCACCCAAAGAAGGAAAGAAAGAATGTGAGTCACTGTATTGAAAGCCTGACAGACCCAGGACTTTCATCCAAAAAACGTAACTTTTCATTTCGTTCTTAGAAATATTCCCCATCCCAGTAGATCTCTTTAGTGGGGATCAGTGGCTGGTGGCTGGATATTGCTTGAAATTGCAGCCACCTCTTCCAACAGGGCTATTTGTAACAATGGCTAGGAAATATGTGGCACAGGACAGCTTGAACAAAGTAGGTAGCATCCTACATATATTTAATATATATATATAGGCCAGGCGCAGTGGCTCACACCTCTAATCCCAGCACTTTGGCAGGCCAAGGTAGGTGGATCACTTGAAGTCAGGAGTTCGAGACCAGCCTGACCAACATGGTGAAACCCCGTCACTACTAAAAATGCAAAAAATTATCTGGGTGTGGTGGTGGGCACCTGTAATCCCAGCTACTCAGGAGGCCGAGGCAAGAGAATCACTTGAGCATGCGAGGAGGAGGGTGCAGTGAGCTGAGATTTTGCCACTGCACTCCAGATGGGTGTCAGAGCCAGACTTGGCCTCAAATGTGTATATATATATATATACATGTCTCTTTTATCACACATTGGAATATATAGTCTTCCCTTTTATCACACATTAGTACAGACTTGCGTACTGGGTTTCAGACTTGCTTGGGACCCATGGCCCCCTTTTTTTCCTTCTTATTTCTTGTTTTCAGAATGGAAGTGTCTATTATATGCCTGTCCACCACTGTATTTTTGAAGCAGATAATTTGTTTTTTGATTTCACAGGTCCACAGATAGAATTTTTCCCAAATTGTACCGTACCCCAAGTCTCAGTCATAAATGATTTAGATAATAAAATTTGTCACTTTAAAAGTTGATTTTTTTTTTTGAGACTGAGTCTAGTGCTCTATCACCCAGGCTTGAGTGTAGTGGCATGATCTTGGCTTACTGCAACCTCCGCCTCCCGAGTTCAAGTTAATCTCTTGCCTCAGCTGCCAGCATAGCTGGGGTTACAGGCACTTGCCATGCCTGGCTAATTTTTGTATGTTTTAGTAGAGACAGGAATTCACCATATTTGCCAGGCTGGTCTCCAATTCCTGACCTCAAGTGATCCACCTGCCCCAGCCTCCCAAAGTGCTGCGATGGGAGGCATGAGCCACCATGCCCTGACTAAAAGTTGATATTTAGATACGATTTTGGACTTAGAGTTGATAGTGGAATGGCCTAAAATTCTGAGATCAGGTGAATACATTTTTGCATGGGAGATGGACCTGAATTTTGTGGTGCCTGGGGCAGACTATACTGGGCTAGTGAGTATCCCCCTCCCGCAAATCTGTGTCCTTTCTGGAACCTCAGAATGTGATTTATTTGGAAATAGGGTAGTTGTAGATATAGCTAAGATGTAAGTTAAGATGAGGTCATACTGGAATAGTGTGGGCCTTAATCCAGTATGAATGGCGTCCGTATAAGAAGAGGAGAGTGGTCAGGTGTGGTGGCTCACACCTGTAATCCCAGCATTTTGAGAGGCTGAGGTGGGTAGATCACCTAAGGTCAGGAGTTCGAGACCAGCCTGGCCAACATGGTGAAACCCTATCTCTATTAAAAATACAAAAAAATACAAAAATAAAAAATAAAATAAAATAAAAAATAAAAAAATAAAAAAATAAAAAATAAATAAATAATAAAAATAAATAAATAAAATACAAAAAAATTAGCCAGGCATGGTGACGCATGCCCGTAATTCCAGCTACTCAGGAGGCTAAGGCAGGAGAATCGCTTGAACCCAGGAGGTGGAGGTTGCAGTGAACAGAGATCACACCACTGGACTCCAGCCTGGGTGACAGAATGAGACTCTGTCTCAACAAAAAAGAAGAGGAGAAGGCACACAGGAGGGATACCCAGGGAGAGGGCTGTGTGACAACAAAGCAGAGACTGGAGTGATGTGCCTACAAACCAAGGAACACCAAGAATTGCTGGCCACACCAGGAGGCAGGAGAAAAGCATGAAACAGATTCTCCCCTAGAGCCTTCCAAGAGAGCATGGCCCTGCCGACACCTTGACTTTGGACTTCAAACTGTGAGACAATAAATTTCTGTTGTTTCAAGCCATGCAGTTTGTGGTGCTTTGCTTTGAAGCCTTAAAAGATGAATGCAACTTGTATATGAGCTATTATATTGATATGTATATTATAAAGCATACACCGATATTGATCTTAACAAAGGTATCAAGATAAAGAAACCAATATTTGAAATTTTTTAATCTAGTTTATCGATAGTATATGAAAGAGTTTTGAGAGCAATAATCTTGAATATGTGCTATTTTAAAATAAACTTTTAATTTTGGAATAATTTTATATTTATAGAAAAGCTGTAACGATAGTGCAGAGAGTTCTCCAGCACCTTTCCTTGTGGTGTGTTCGTGGTGGGGGGGCGGGAAGCAGATGGTGCCTGCCAGATCGATAGCATCTGTGATACCCAGGAGAAAGTATTGACCTACTCTCCATATCAAAGCCCGGCTTTGCTTCCACCCTCTTCCTGCCTCAGTTTCCTCTTCTGGAAACAGGGATGAAATTGTTGTGAAGATGAGTCAATCCTGTTCTGTCCTGTGCTAACTGAAGAAGACACTTGACTGTTTAAGGTACAGTTTCCTCCTCTGTAAAGTGAGGAAAGTCATTTCTTCCTTACAAGGGTGGAAGAAGAGGGGTAGTTGTTCAGCTCTAGGCTACTGGTCATCTAATCTTCTCTTTCTTTAGTCCTCACCCATGTTTTTCAGGCTTCTCCTTAGCTCTGTTCTTGTTTGTGGCTGTAAAAATGCCAAAAGGCAGATCAAATATCCACATGGTATGTTCAGACACACCATGAAAACTCGCTCTAAATACACAGCTCGCAGCATGTGCATTTGTGTAACCCTGTCTGTATGTGTGTGTGTGTGTGAGAGAGAGAGATTGGTGACCCCTTAGAGACCTACCAGTCTTGAGATTCTTTGTATCAAGATAGGCAGACTCTAAGCTCGATGCTTTTTATGCTGGAAGTCGTCTTCCGCTCTGTAGTCCTCTGGAAAATTCCAGGAGGAGGCTTCTTCAGTACATATGTCTGAGAAGCGCTGATTTGTTCTAAAACGAGCAAGTGTGTGGGTTGCTACGTACTGCTCCTTAGCACATTCCCCTCGCCCCCACTTCTGCCAGCACCAGCCTTGCGTTCAGCGGAGGAACCTCTGCTACCGCCGCTCCTTTCTCTCCAGATCCCTTCAGGGAGGAGGGGACATGCCCCAGGGTCTGGTCCTCAGCTTTTTTCTCTTCTTGTTGCATGATAACAAAGATCACAGAACACCCGTTTTAGAGTCAGCTGTTCTCAGATCGTTTTGTCAATGTGTGTCAGTCCTGGCTACATTCTGCAACCTCTCGGGGGAGCTTTCAACACATACAGATTTCTGGGTTCCATCCTGGGAGATTTTCATTTAATTGGCCTGGGAAGAGGCGCAGGCATTGGTAGGTTTTTAAAGCTCCCCTGGTGATCCTAACATTCTGCCAAGATTGAGAACCATTCCTTCAGTCTAGGATTTTGCAGACCACCTCTTACAGAAAGCAGGGCTGTCTCTCTTGTCCACCACTTTTTCCCCCAGCTATGCAAATATTTGTTGAATGAATGATCAAACTCACTCCTCAAAGCCCTGGGGAGTATGTCATGCAAGGCTGGGGAGAAGAGGGCCAATTTTCTGGGCTCAGGCCCCCATTCCTACTTTTACAGGAGCACCTCAGTTTTATCTGTTAAGACTTCTGGGTAAGATATGGAAACCCCTCATTACTGATAGTGTGGAGGTTCCATAGAAGAGAACAGAGACCGTGTCTCCTGATGCAGCAGAATGGCCTGAAGAACAAGCGTTCCTGTGATAAAACTCCAACACATGATCATTCACAAGTAGAGTTCTATAGCTTAAGAATAATTTCGTTACACAATTATAGAGTTCAATATGTGATAGCCATTTTTCATAATAGACTGTATTTATTTATCGAGGTAGAGTTTCGCTCTTGTTGTCCAGGCTGGGCTGCAATGGCGCAATCTCGGCTCACTGCAACCTCTGCCTCCCAGGTTCAAGTGATTCTCCTGCCTCAGCCTCCCGAGTTACAGGTGCCCACCACTATGCTCGGCTAAGTTTGTGTTTTTAGTAGAGGTGGGGTTTCACCGTGTTGGTCAGGCTGGTCTTGAACTGCTGACTTTGTGATCTGCCCACCTCAGCCTCCCAAAGTGCTGGGATTACAGGCATGAGCCACCGCACCTGGCCATAGATTGTATTTTTTAGAACAGTTTTAGATTTACAGAAAAGTTGAAACAACAGTACAGAGTTCCCATATACCCTGCACCCACTTTTCCACTACTACTAACACCTTATATTAGCAAGGTACGTTTGTTACAGTTAATGAGCCAAGATGGATACATTATCATTAACTAAAGTTCATACTCTGTTTAGGTTTCCTTACTTTTTGCCTAGTATTCTTTTTCTGTTTCGGGCTCTCATCCAAAATATCGCATTGTGTTTGTAGCTGCCATGTATCCACAGGCTCTTCCTGGTTATGGCAATCTCTCAGGCTTTAATTTTTTTTTTTTTTATGACGACCAGTTTTGAGGAGTACTAGTCAAGTTTTGAAGAATGCCCCTCTATTGGAATTTCGTTTTCTCATGGTTTAACTGGGGTTATGGGTTTTTGGGAGGAAGTCTGCAGAGGTGAAGTGCTATTTTCTTAACATCATGTCAAGGGGACATACTATCAATATAATTTATCACAGTTAATGTTGACCTTGATCAGCTGACTGGGGTCACGTTTCTCCATTGTAAAGCTACTTTTCCCATCTCTCCTTGACCTAACTGTGCTCTTTGGAATGGAGTTACTGTGCATAGCCCACACTTAAGGAGTAGGGAGTTACATAACCCTCCTTGAGTGGGCAGCATCTATGTACATTATTTGAAATTCTTCTCCATGGAAGATCTTTCCTTCCTTCCTTCCTTCCTTCCTTCCTTCTTTCCTTTCTTCCTTCCTTCTTCCCTCCCTCACTCCTTCCTTTCTCTCTCTCCTTTCCTTCCTTCCTTCCTCCCTCCCTCCTTTCCTTCCTTCCTTCGTCCCTCCCTCCTTTTCTCTCTCCTCCTTCGTTCCTTCCTTCTTTCCTTCCTTCCTCCTTCCATCCTCCCTCCCTCCTTCCTTTCTTTCTTTCCCTCCCTCCCTCCCTCCCTCCCTTCCTTCCTTTCATCATTTATGTCAGTGTGAACTCTCGATATTTATTTTATATTTTGGTTTACAATCCAATACAGGAATACCTCAAAGATATTGTGAGTTCAGTTCCAAACCACTGCAATAAAATAAATATCACAATAAAGCAAGTCACATAAATTCTTTGGTTTTCTGGATTATATAATGTTTATCCTATACTATAGTCTATTAGGTGTGCAATACCGTTAGGCCTAAAAAATGTACATACTTTAATTAAAATGACTTTATTGCTAAAAATGTTAATGATCACTCAAGTCTTCAGTAAATCATAATCTTTATACTGGTGGAGGGTCTTACCTTGATTTTATGGCTGTGATTAATCAAGGTGGTGGCTGCTGCAGGTTGAGGAGGCTGTGGCTATCTTGGGTCACTGCAGCCTCAACCTTCTGGGCTCGGGTGATCCTCCCACTTCAGCCTCCTGAATATTTTTCATATTTTTAATAGAGATGGGATTTCATCATGTTGCCCAGGATGGTCTTGAACTCCTGAAATTAAGCAATCTTCCCACTTCAGTCTCTCAAAGTGCTGGGATTATTACAGGCACGAGCCACCACACAGGGCCAACAGTTTCTTAAAACAAAGCAATAGTGAAGTTTGCTGCATCGATTGACTCTTCCTTTCATGAACGATTTCTCTATAGCACCCAATGCTGTTTGATAACATTTTACCCACATTAAAATGTTAAATGCCTTCAAAACTGCAGGCAATCCTCTCAAACCCTGCCACTGCTTCACCAACTACATTTATGTAATATCCTAAGTCCCTTGTTGTCATTTCAACAATGTTCATGACATCTTTATCAGGAGTAGTTTCTGTCTCAATAAACCACATTCTTTGCCCATCCCTAAGAAGTAACTCCTCATCTGTTCAAGTTTGATCATGAGGTTGCAGCAATTCAGTCACATCTTCAGGCTCCACTTCCAATTCTAGTTCTCTTGCTATTTCTACCAATAACTGCAGATTACTTTCTCCACTGAAGTCTTGAAGTCCTCAAAGTCATCCATGAGCGTTGGAATCAACTTCTTCCAAATACCTGTTAATGTAGTTACTTTGAAATCCTTCCATGAATCATGAATGTTATAATGGCATGTAAAATGATGAATCCTTTCCAGAAGGTTTTCAATTTACTTTACCTAGATTCATCAGAGGAATCACTATCTATGGCAGCGATAGCCTTCACAAGATTTATTTTTTAAATAATAAGACTTAAAAGTTGAAATTACTCTTTGATCCATGGATGTAGAATGGACGTTGTGTTAGCAGGCATGAATACAACATTAATCTTGTACATCTCCATCAGAGGTCTTGGGTAACCAGGTGCATTGTCAATGAGCAGCAATATTTTGAAAAGAAATCCTTTTTTTCTGAGCAGTAGGTCTCAACAGTGGGCTTAAAAGATTCCATAAACCATGCCGTAAACAGATATGCTGTCATCCAGGCTTTGTTTTTCCATTTCTAGAGCACAAGCAGGGTAGATTTAGCTCATTCTAAAGGGCTCTAGGATTTTTGGAATTGTAAAAGAGCATTGCCTTCAATTTAAAGTCACCAGCTGCATTAGTCCCTAACAAGGGAGTTTATCTGTCCTTTGAAGCTTTGAAGCCAGGCATTGACTTATCTCTGGCTATTAAAGTGCTAAGCCAGGTTCAGTGGTTCATGCCTGTAATTCCAACACTTGCAGAGTCTGAGGTAGGAGGACTGCTTGAGCCCAGACGTCAGAGACCAGCCTGAGCAACATAGTGAGACATTGTCTCTATAAAAAATAAAAATTAGCTGGGTGTGGTGGCTTATGCTAGTAGTACCAGCTACTAGGGAGCTACTAGGTGAGAGATCACTTGAGCCTGGGAGGTGGAGTTTGCAGAGAGCCAAAATTGCAGCACTGCACTCCAGCCTAGGTGACAGAGCAAGACCCTGTCTTGAAAAAAAAAAAAAAAAAAAAGCAAAAGAAAAGAAAAGATGACATCTTCTTGCCATAGGAGGTTGTTTCATCTACACCAAAAATCTGGCTGGATGTAGTGGCTCACACCTGTAATCCTGGCACTTTGGGAGGCCAAGGCAGGTGCATCACCTGAGATCAGGAGTTTGAGACCAGCCTGGCCAACATTGTGAAACCTCATCTCTACTAAAAATACAAAAATTAGCCAGGCATGGTGGCAGGAGCCTGTAGTCCAGGCGATTAAGTAGCCTGGAGTCCCAGCTACTCAGGAGGATGAGGCAGGAGAATTGCTTGAGCCTGGGAGGCGGAGGTTGTAGTGAGCAGAGATCACGCTGCTGCACTCCAGCCTGGGTGACAGAGAGAGACTCCATTACAGGAAAAAAAAAAAAAAGAAAGAAAGAAAATCTGTTGTTTAGTGTAGCCGCCTTCACCAGTGATCTTAGCTGGATCTTCTGGAAAAGTTGCCGCAGCTTCTCCATCAGCACTCGCTGCTTCACCTTGAGCTTGCATGTTACAGAGACGGCTTCTTTCCTTAAACCTCATGAGCCAACCTCTGCCAGTGTTCAAATCTTCTTTTGCAGCTTTTTCACCTTTCTCAGCCTTCATAGAATTGAAGACTGTTAATCCAGTTTCTCTGGATTAAGCTTTGACTTAAGTGAATGTTGTGACTGGTTTTGATCTTCTAACCAGACCATTCAAACTTTGTCCATAGCAGCAAAAAGGTTGTTTTGCTTTCTTACCATTCATGTGTTCTCTGGAGTAGCACTTTTAATTTCCTTCAATAACTTTTCCTTTGCATTTATGACTTGGCTGTTTGAGGCAAGAGACCTAACTTTTGGCCTATCTTGCCTTTCAATATGTCTTCCTCACTAAGTTTACTCATTTCTAGCTTTTGATTTAAAGTGACAGATGTGTGACTCTTTCTTTCACTTCAACACTCAGAGGCCGTTGTAGGGTTATTAATTGGCTTAATTTCAATATTGTTGTGTCTCAGGGAATAGGGAGGAGAGAGAGAGAGACAGGGAACAGCCAGCTGGTGGAGCAGTCAGAACACACACAACATTTATCGATTAAGTTTGCCATATGGGCACAGTTTGTGATGCCCCAAAATAATTACTATAGTAGCATCAAAAATCACTGATCACATGGTCAGGCACAATGGCTCACACCTGTAATCCCAGCACTTTGGGAGGTTGAGGCAGGTGGATCACCTGAGGTCAGGAGTTTGAGACCAGTCTGTCCAACATGGTGAAACCCCATCTCTACTAAAAATACAAAAATAGCTGGGCATGGTGGTGGGCATCTGTAGTCTCAGCTACTTGGGAGGCTGAGGCAGGAGAATCACTTGAACCTGGGAGGCAGATGGTGCAGTGAGCCAAGATTGTACCACTGCCTTTCAGCCTGGGTGACATCGAGACTCCATCTAAAAAAAAATCACTGATCACAGAACACTATAATGATATAAAAATAATGAAAAAGTATTTAGTATTAAAATATTGTGAGAATCACCAAAATGCAACACAGAGACACAAAGTGAGCACATGCTATTAGAAAAATGGCACCAATAGACTTATTTGATGCAGATTTGTCACAATCCTTCAATTTGTAAAAAAACAAAACAAAAAACAAAATACGTACACACAACGTCTGGGAAGCACTATAAATTGAAGTGCATGGGAGAACTAGCTAGCCATATACATAAGACTGAAACTGGATTCATTCCTTATACCATATACAAAATCATCAGTTAAAGATGATTTAAAGACTTAAATGTAAAACCCAAAACTATGAAACCCTAGAAGAAAACCTAGGCAATACCATACCATTCAGGACATAGGCACAGGCAAAGATTTCATGAGAAAGATGTCAAAAGCAATTGCAACACAAGTAAAAATTGACAAATCGGGTCTAATTAAACTAAAGGGCTTCCATACAGCATAAGAAACTAGCAACAGAGTAAACAGATAACCTATAGGATGGAAGAAAAATTTTGCAAACTATGCATCTGACAAAGGTCTAAAATCCACCATCTAAAAGGAACTTAAACAAATTTATAAGAAAAAAACAACCCCATTAAAAAGCAGGCAGATAATATAAACAGACACTTCTCAAAAGAAGACATACGTGTGGCCAACAAACACATGAGAAAAAACTCAACATCACTGATCGTTAGAGAAACGCAAATCAAAACTACAATGTGATACTATCTCATACCAGCTAGAATGGCTATTATTAAAAAGTCAAAAAATAACAGATGCTGGTGAGGTTGTGGAGAAAAGGGAACACTTTCACACTGTTGGTGGGAGGGCAAATTAGTTAAAACATTGTAGAAGACAGTGTGGCAATTCCTCAAAGACTGGAGACAGAAATGCCATTCCACCCAGCAATTTCATTACTGGGTAAATACCGAAGGGAATAGAAACTGTTCTACCATAAAGACACACGTACATGTATGTTCATTGCAGAACTATTCACAATAGCAAAGACATAGAATCAACCAAAATGCCTATCAATGATAGACTAGATTAAGAAAATGTGGTACATATACACCATGCAATACTATGCAGCCATACGAAGAATGAGATCATGTCCTTTGCAGAGACATGGATAGAGCTGGAGGCCATCACCCTTAGCAAACTAGCGCAGGAACAGAAACCCAAATACTGCATGTTCTCATTTATAAGTGGGACCTAAATAATAAACACATGGACACATAGAGGGGAACGACACACACTGGGCCCACAAGAGGGTGGAGAGTGTGAGGAGGGAGAGGATCAGGAAAAACCACTAATGGCTACGAAGCTCAATACCTGGGTGATGGAATAGTCTACACAACAAACCCCTGTGACAGACATTTACCTATATAACAAACCTGCAATCCTGCACATCCTGTACCCCTGAACTTAAAATAAAAGTTAAAAAAAAAATAAAGTGAAGCACAATACAATGAGATATTCCTGTATTTCTTTATTTTGTTGCTTAAGTTGTTCCAGCTTTGGCCATTGGGAGTTTTTTCAGTTAGCTTTTGTTCTTTTGAAATATGACCACCAATTTTTAAGAATTTATTTATTTTTTAGCATTTCCTTACTTTCTGGCACTACAAGATGCTGCAGTCTCGTGTTTATTTTCTGCCCCAGATTGTAGCCATTTACTTGTATTGTTCTTTTGTACTCCTTAATTTCAGATTCATGTTGTATTTTTTTCCCTCAGAAAAGCCGAAAAATTTTAAAAAATTAGAATTGTGTGTCAGATAGTTAGGGTCTTATGATATGGCTCAGCTTTAAAGATTTTTTTTTTTTTGAGAAGGAGTCTTGCTCTTTTAGCCAGGCTCCTCAGCCTCCTGAGTAGCTGGGACTACAGGCATGCGCCACCACACCTAGCTAATTTTTTGTATTTTAGTAGAGATGGGATTTCACTATGGCCAAGATGGTCTCGATCTCTTGACCTCATGATTCGCCCACCTCGGCCTCCCAAAGTGCTGGGATTACAGGTGTGAGCCACTGCGCCTGGCCAGCTTTAAAGATTTGTAAATTGTTTTGATTTATTTTCTTGGTTGAAATGAACTTTTTGTGTTTTTTGAGACAGAGTCTCATTCTGTTGCCCAGGCTGGAGTGCAGTGGCATGGTCTCGGCTCACTGCAACCTCCACCTCCTGGGTTCAAGCGGTTCTCCTGCCTCAGCCTCCTGAGTAGCTGGAATTACAAACAGCTGCCACCACGCCCGGCTAATTTTTTGTATTTTTAGTAAAGACGGGGTTTCACCATGTTGGCCAAGCTGGTCTCGAACACCTGATCTCAGGTGATTTGCCCTCCTCGGCCTCTCAAAGTTCTGGGATTACAGACGTGAGACATCACGCCCAGCCATATACATTTTCCTTTAAAAGAGACCTTTCCGGCTGGGCACAGTGGCTTAAGCCCGTAATCCCAGCACTTTGGGAGGCCAAGGTGGGGCGGATCACCTGAGGTCAGAAGTTCAAGACCAGCCTGGCCAACATGGTGAAACCCCGTCTCTACTGAAAATACAAAAAATTGACTCTGGAATCTGCAAACCCTAGTTGGTGCCGCATCCCCAGCTTGCAACCATGGCCTCCTACAAAGTGGGGCTGATCCAGCGTGGCAAGAGTGCATGGAACCTGGAGAACCGCTTCAGCGGCTGGTACAAGGCCAACCTGAGCCTGGCGCCATGAGGAGGAGAAGCACTCAGGCAGGCGCTGCGAGATGCTGGCTATGAGTTTGACCTCTGCTTCACCTCAGTGCAGAAGAGAGCGATCCAGACCCTCTGGACAGTGCTAGATGCCATGGATCAGATGGGGCTGCCGGCAGTGAGGACTTGGCGCCTCAATGGGCGGCACTATTTGTTACAAAGCATGGTGAAAGCATGGTGAAGCCCAGGTCAAGATCTGGAGACGCTCCTGTGATGTCCCACCACCTCCAGTGGAGCTTAATCATCCTTTTTACAGCTACATCAGTAAGGATTGCAGGTGTGCAGACCTCACAGAAGATCAGCCACCCTCCTGTGAGAGTCTGAGGGACACTATTGCCAGAGCTCTACCATTTTAGAAGGAAGAAATAGCTCCCCAGATCCAGGAGGGGAAACGGGCACTGATTGCTGCCCGTGGCAACAGCATCCAGGGCACTGCCAAGCATCTGGAGGGTCTCTCTGAAGAGGCTATCATGCAGCTGAACCTGCTGACTGCTATTCCCATGGCCTATGAATTGGACAAGAACCTGAAACCCATCAAGTCCGTGCAGTTCCTGGGGGATGAAGAGACCGTGTATAAAACCCTGGAAGCTGTGGCTGCCTAGGGCAAGGCCAGGAAGTGAAGGCCAGCAGGCAGTCTACTGACCCGAGGAGCACCCTCCCTGCCGGTCACGTTCCTCTGCCCCTCCCTCCTGCACGCGTCACAGTGACCACATCTGTAGACATCTTGAGTTGTAGCTGCAGTTGGGGACCAGTGGCTCCCACTTTCATTTTAGCCATTTTTGTCTCCTGCACCCACCCTCATCATACATTCTAGTCAGAATAGCACTTCCAGGGCACGAGTTCTCAGTCCAAGCTGTGGGAAATCTCCCCTTATCCAAGAGAGTTGAAAGGTAGTGACTTGGGTTTTTCAAGTGCCTTGTTTACTAAGGACTTGTGGAGAGGAACCATGCTAAGCCACGACCAGTGAGAGAAGCGAGAGAGCCTGTGTGCCCCCAGGAGCCAGTCCTGTGCTCTTCGGCAGTTGGGCCACGGCCTGGGGGCTCTAGTCTTTCTCGGGGAAGATGAGTGTAACCTGCATGGTGTTGTGACAACTGTTTCCTCCCTCACCCCAGAGGAGCTGGCTCTAGAAGGTTGGGATGAATCCTGAATTTAGTTTAGGTGTTACATTTAATTTTATGTAAAAAAAGAAAGTATAGCATATGTAAATAATACAAAACAATAACCCTTCTGGGGTTTCTCATGGCAGCTGAAATAGTCCCACATGTAGTCATCAGAAAATAGGCCATTCCTCATACCAATATGGGATCAGCTCTCTGACCTCTGAGGGGCAGGAGTGCTTCCTGCTGTGTGTTTTTGAATCCTGCCCCCGCCTTGTTTCGTGGCAGTGAAATGCCTCTAGGTCCCATCCAAGTGTCTCTTTCACTGATTTCTGCATCATGTTCTAGCTGCTTGGCCCTGCCACATGGGTCCAGTGTTTATTTGAGCATAACTGTACTAAATCCCTTTTCCAGATCAGTATAATAATGGAGTGATGTACAATGGTGAAAAAAAATACAAAAAATTAGGTGGGTGCGGTGGTGGGCCCCTGTGACCCCAGCTACTCGGGAGGCTGAGGCAGGAGAATCTCTTGAACCCAGGAGGTAGAGGTTGCAGTGAGCCGAGATTGCGCCTCTGCACTCCAGCCTGGGCAACAGAGTGACTCTGTCTCACACACACATAAACACACACACACACACAAATAATAAAAAATAAATAAATAAATAAATAAAGAGACCTTTCCTTTGCACTTATGACTGGGATGTTTGTTGCAAGAGGCCTAAAACTTTTATAACTGCATAAAACTTTTACAACTGCATAAAAGTTTTAGGCCGTAGATATTTCCCTGCTGAGCCCCTGCTGCCCCTTGGCTGCCTATAGTGAGCCAAGGCCCAAAGGAATGAAGTCTCGGTCTTCAACATTCACGGTCAAGAGAGAGAATGACAAAATTGGGACATGGAAAAAAAGCTGGCCCAGCTCATGGGCCAGGACAACTGAGCCATCCCTTACGCTGGCTGCTGACCACAGGCCTTTGCTAACAGCCCTTCTTTGCCAATAATGTAACTTCGGTTGTTGTATTTATTATTTTACTAACCATGTGGTACTGGTGATTCATTCAATAAGTGTTCAGTGAGAACATCTGCTATGTGTTAGGCATCTCGCTGGGCACGGCTGGAGATAATAAGCAAGACAGGAAACTAGGAAGCTAAGAACCAACTCCTAGGAATGAACCTGCAGTGCAGAGGAGGAGATAAGACAGGAAAGTCTACGGATAAGCACAAATTGAATGTAACAGGTACTCTGGGGCCACATAATTCTCGAGGAGAGTCGTCTTGTCTTTTGGGGTATCAGAGAAACCTCCCTAGAGCAGGGGATATTTGGATTGGGTCTTCACAAATGAGTAGAAGTTTACCAGGCAGAGAAAGGGTTGATTCAAGTTGGGAAATGAAATCGGGCTGTGTGAATATAGCTTAGAGTTGTGAAAAGTCCCGCCAGGCACATCGGGAACCCTAGAGAGGTCAGCGAACCCAAAATGTGATAGCTGTTTAGTATTCTTTCCTAGATTAACAGTTCCTGTGTCAGACTCATCTTCTAACTCTAGCACCCAGACGGTTTGTGGAGAACAGCAGGCACTCCACAGCGTTTGTTGAGTGAATCAAAGAAAACATGCAACACGCATTCTAAATTGACTTCTCCAATACATGAGAATATTTGACTCTGAAGATGTGCGGCATAACGTTATATACAACAATGGAAACCTCAAAAGAACTTACATTTTCAGGTTGGTTAGAAAAACTATGGTGTGTTCACGAATACAGCAGAATTTGATGTAGCCATAATAACAAAAAATATTATACTTACGAATATGGAAGAGTATTTAAATATATCTTTGAGTAGAAGTAAGAGGTTACAAAAACAAAATGTATCATATGAAGAAGATTTGTAAATTATATATTGTGTATGTAGATATACACACACACATAAGTATATATATACATATACACACATATGTGTATATATATATGAATATCTGAAAGGATTTTTGCAAATAAATTATGGATTATTTTGATTTTCTATTTTTGGTTTATTACTTTTCCTAATTTTTCTATAATGCATATACAATTAAATATGTAATAAGAAAAATGCTTTTAGAAAACTAAAATTTTGAGAAAAAGTGTTTTCTGAAAGTGTTTGGTTCCCCATAGTAACCAAAAAAAGTTACCTATTAAAATGCAAATATGTGTGCGTGTGTGTGTGTGTGTGTGTGTGTGTGTGTGTGTGTGTGTGTTTAGGAATGGTGTAGCTAGATTGATATTTTGACACCTTGTTGTCTCACGTTTTGAATGATCATTTTCTAACCATTGCCTCATTTAATTCTCACTATAGCCCTAGGGTAGAGGCGAAGCTGGCATTCCTATGAGTGAGAAGTGTTAGTACTGGGAACTGAGGCTCAGAGCCTAAATTCGGCCTTGCCTAAATTCTCACATCTGGTAACTGGCTGAGCTGGAAGTCATCCACAGACCTCTCAGCTCCAAAGGCCAGCACATTCTTCTTTTCTATTTCAGAGATTATCTCGGGGGAGGCAGAAAACAGCCCCAGCAATATTCCAGGGCTTTTCCAGACACTGCAGCCTTTGAAAATGATGCTGTGGAAGAATATTTGAAAATATGCAAAGAGGTCCACAAACAATTTTTAAGTAAAAAAGCGCAAGTTACAGAAGTATGATCCCATTTCAGCAAAAACTAATGTTTGCATAAATACGTTAAAAAAAAGCAATAGAATATATTGTCAAGTCAAAAATCTGAATGCAATTATGTGATATGCTACCTTTTGTAGTAAGACAGGTGTAAAATAAGAATTTACGTTCATACTTGTATTTGCATTAGACAACATTAGGAGGATGTAAAAACAGTCGAGTTCGCCTGAGAAGGTGGGAGTGAGTGGGAAACATGATGGAAGGGGAAGGGGTAGGGGCAACAATTCTCAAGGAAAATCTTTTTAATGTCACTTAGATTTTGAGCCATGCCAAAACAAAAAAATTAAAACAATTTTAAATGTGATAGACATACCAAAATGTTATTTTTGGGTAGGAGAGAAACAGAGAATATGTATTCCCTTCTCTTGATGCATCTATATTTTCTCAATGTTTTACATGTGTAAGAAAGGAGTTATTTTGAAACATTTCTTTCTAAACTTATTAAAGTCTTTGTACCCACGGTTGAAAAGAGGAGTCGAAGGGGATTTCGAAAGGATTTCAGGAAGAAAAGGCATTCCGTAGGATACTGTCAAAAGGAATCCTTTTTTTTCACCTGAATCTGTTTATCCCTTCAGCCTGCCAGGCTGGAAAGATGCATTCTGGACCTGGTTTCCATTTTAGGAAAAGTCCCCAGAGTTCTCTCTGGAGCTGCATTCAGGATACCGCTTGGCTAAAAGGTGAAAGGCAGATTTCTCACTACAAGGCTAGTCCTCCTCCAACCCCAATGTTGATTCAGATAATGCTTAAAAAAGAATCCCACACCACCTACTTTCAGGGAAATGGAAGACGTCCAGTCCAAATATATTCTCTGGGCCTTTAGCATTTTTGATTGATTGTGAATTTAATGTATTTTTAACTCAATTCAAGTGCTTCTCTCTCAAGAGACTGCTCCTCCTCTGCTTCTCCGCTGTGTTGCCGGAGTTGTAGTCGGTGAAGTTTGGCTGGGTGTTTGTTGACACATTTTCTGGGCAAGGCTATTTGAGAAACACTGACATTTCCTCTAACTTCCTCTCCAGGCATCAACTCAGTTTGTCTCCTCATCCCTGTTAGTGCTCCAAGTCTCTTCCTCGGAAGCGAAGAATCTGCTTTCGTCTTCACAATCACTTTCAGATTTTTTTTTCTTCTCTCTTTCTTTATTTCCTTCTCCAGACTTGTCTCTATTCCCTCAGCTTGGGCCTCTGCCCAGTCAGCTTCCGAAACAGGCTGTCTCCCGAAGCACAGAGTCCTCCGCTCTCAAATTTGGAAAGGTCCTCGGAAATCTTGTCAGTTTTGCAAAATAATCAGGAATCTCCTCTACCACGTCTTTGCCAGATGGTCATCCAATGTCTTCTTGAACACCCCTAATGGCAGAGCGCTCACTCTCTTTCAAACCGTTGGTGTCAGCCAGGGGGTTTCCTAAGGAAGCCAGGAGCAAGCTGGAAGTTCCCTTGCTTGCTCTTGAGTTAGTTTTCATCCGAGTGAAAAGAATGGCCTGGGGAAAGGAGGATGGAAAAGAGAAGAGATCATTGCCCAGCATGGACTAATGGGAGGAGGTCTGAGAGTGGCATTTGCCCCAAAGGCAGTGAGGTAGGCTAGAAAGAGCTCTGCATTTGGCCTTGGAAGACAGGGCCTCACCCCAGCTCTATCATCTTTCACAAACTGACCCAGTATTCTGGATCATTTGTACTGAGTCTAGCTTCTCTTCTTTATAAAACTGGAGGTGTAATCACTTCATAGGATGAATGGGAGTACTGAATGAAATAATGCGGGTGGATATGCTTTGTAACTAGAAAGCGTTTTGCATGGTTATCATCTAAGATGCTAGATGCCTACGGTGGTAAATCTGTGAACCCGCCCAGCCCGGGGAAGTTACAAAGTGAAGAGTTTGTGGATTTGCTCTGCCTGTACCTATATGTCATTGGCAGAATCAGCTTGTGACCACCGTGGCCTCCTCTGAGGGGAAAACTGCAACGTGATGACAGAATCTGGGCAAGTCGGAGGCTGAGGATGTGAGTTCTCATCTGGAATAAAATGCTCATTTTCAAGATGAATGAGATGGATTGGTGACTTGCCCAGTGCCTGGCTCATTTAGGTAGGCTGGACTTTGACTCTGGAAGCCTGATTTCTAGGCACAGCTGCTGTGAGGTTTCTGACAGAGGTGCAGCTGGTACTTTGGATAGTATACTCTTCATTGTACAGGATTTCCTGGATCTCTGTTGCAAGTTTAACGTCTCTACTCCTCATCTTCTAAATGGCAGTTGCAACCTCTTTTCTTTCTTTTTTTTAAATTTTGAGATGGGATCTCACTCTGTCACCCAGGCTGGAGAGTGGCATGATCTTAGCTCACTGCAACCTCCGCCTCCCAGGTTCAAGCTTTTCTTCTGCCTTAGCCTCCTGAGTAGCTGGGTCTACAGGCACGCAACACCACACCCGGCTAATTTTTTGTATTTTTAATAGAGACGGGGTTTTGCCATATTGGCCAGGCTGGTTTCGAAATCCAGCCCCTTTTAAGTCTATTAATAAGGCTCCCACACATCTGCCATTACTTTTGGGGGCAGTACTTCCCTTGGCTGACAACCACTGGGAACTACAGTGATGTCGTGTAAAGTGGAAAGAATATCGGATCAGGAGTTAGAAAATCATGTCTGTTCTTAACCAGCTCTGTGATCTAAAGAAAATGCTTTCATGTCTCTAAGCACTAGTTTCTCCATCTATGGAATGAGGGAGCACATCCACAGGCCCTTTAAGTTCTCTTCCATGCCTCTGGTTCCCACGCTTCCCTCTCTGGCCTGCCTGCACCCAAAATGCCTCTATCAACGAGCTTTCATGTTAGGTCTTAATATGATAGGTGATTTGGGTTCTTTTCTAATATATACCTTTCTAGATTTTCTAAATGTTAATACATTGAACATATATTGAGCCCTAACCCTAACCCACGAATAAAACCAATTCAGTGAAAAGCAGAGCCTTGTGTGATAAAATGAGACTAGGTGCTGGTAAAATTATTTGAACCTCTGGATCCAACTGTGTCTTACCTCTGGATGTGTTGGTAACGTGCGCCAATTTCTCTATCTACCAATCATCTATCTTTCTAATATCAGGGGTCCCCGCCCCTTGGGCTGCAGACTGGAACTGGTCACTGGCGTGTTAGGAACCGGGCCGCACAGCAGGAGGTGACTAGCAGGCTAGCGAGCACGACTGCCTGAGCTCTGCCTCCTGTCAGATCAGTGGTGGCATTTGATTGTCATAGGCGCTCAAACCCTGTTGTGACCTGCGCATATGAGGGATCTAGGTTGTGCTCTCCTTATGAGAATTTAGTGCCTGATCTGAGGTGGAATAGTTTCATCCTGAAACCATCCACGTCCCCACAATTTCACATGTCCCTGGAAAAACTGTCTTCCACAAAACCAGTCTCTGGTGCCAAAAAGGTTGGGAACTGCTGAGAGAGTTTTTACTTGCCAGCAAAAGACCCTTGGCTTAAAACAATCCATTGATTTGGAATAATGCTTTTATTATATATAAAAATTTGACACGAACTTGTCCCTCTAATCCGTCCCATTGATCCATTTATCTATTCCAAGGGTCATAAACTAGAGGAACGTGCTTTTCAGATTTCTTTTGTTTGCCTAGCTCACTTACAAACATTTTGAATTTGAATGTTGCTGTGAATAATGGCTGGTAACAGCACCCAGTTAGCCCCCTTCTTCAGAGGAATGCTGTTGGTGAAACAGAAGCATTCCCACTGGGGAGGCTGTGTCTCCCAGCCACCCCCAAATTCTGCTAGTGACTGAATTCCATGGGGTCCAAAAAGGCCAATCCTCTTGTCTTAAAGGGAGACTAACTGTGTCCCAGAGCATTCTTGCTTGGCTTTTCCTCCTTGCTGGAGAATTGCCTTTATTCCCTGTCTCCTGAGAGCACTTCCCAATAAGCCATTTGAGGAAGAATCCTCGCCTCAGGTTCTGCTTCTAATGAACCTGAACTAAGAGAGAAAGGAATTCTTTTTTTTTTTTTTGAGATGGAGTCTTGCTCTGTCACCAGGCTGGAGTGCAGTGGCACGATCTCGGCTCACTGCAACCTCTGTCTCCCAGGTTCAAGCAGTTCCCCTGCTCAGCCTCCTGAGTAGCTGGGACTACAGATGCCCGCCACCACGCCCAGCTAATTTTTTGTGTTTCAGTAGAGACGGGGTTTCACCATGGCCAGGATGGTCTCGATCTCCTGACCTCGTGATCTGCCCACCTTGGCCTCCCAAAGTGCTGGGATTACAGGCGTAAGCCACCATGCCAGGCCATTTGAGAGAAAGGAATTCTTTTCAGGCAGTCATAACACTCATCCCTAAGAGCTGTCACTAACTGGAAAAAGTAGCCCCTCTAACAGCAGAAGCAATGCAGATTAAGGATGTTGATTCTTTTTTTTTTTAATTTCTTTTTTTTTTTGCACTTATTGGTAAGATAAGGGATGTTGATTCTTTCAAATGTATCTACGCAACTTCCTGAATCCAAGATATATCAGATAATCAACACTGGGCAACCATCAATGTGTAGCATTATTAGGGTAAAAAGAATATCAGTGGGCCGGGAGCGGTGGCTCATGCCTGTAATCCCAGCGCTTTGGGAAGCTGAGGTGGGCAGATCACGAGGTCAGGAGTTTGAGACCAGCCTAACCAATATGATGAAACTCCATCTCTACTAAAAAACACACAAAACACACACACACACACACACACACACACACACACAAATTAGCCAGGTGTAGTGGTGCGTGCCTGTAATCCCAGCCACTCAGGAGGCTGAGGCAGGAGAATTGCTTGAACCTGGGAGGCAGAGGTTGCAGTGAGCCGAGATCAAGCCATTGCACTCCAGCCTGGGTGACAGAGACAGACTCCATCCCAAAAAAAAAAAAAGAAAAGAAAAGAAAAAAAGAAAAAGAAGATCATCAGTGGATGCTGAGACCATTGGTTTGGAAATGGGTAATTATTAATCACATAGGCGAAAATATACTTTTATAATCAAAAGAATTGGCATTACCACCTTAACAAACAGATCAAACTCAGCATCAGTAACACTGGAGCAAACCAACATTATGTGTCTCTCAGAGGGATGTTAGGAAATACACAATAACATTTAAGTAGTATTCCTGCCAGAAATATTAACCTGAATCCAATCAGGAGAAAATATTGAACAAATTCAGCTTGTGAGACATTCTACTAGACAACGGGCCTAGAGAGTGTCCTTGTGCTTGGGAGCTGAAGTTCATTAAAAAGTGTATAAATAGCCAGGATAGATGAGTTTAAGTAAAGTGTTTACATGTGTTCATCATACTATTCTTTCTACTTTTCATAGATTTGAAATTTTTCAAAAACTACTTTGCAAACAAAAGAAAGTATTCTTTATAAAGACACACAAAATATATGCCACATAAAATTCTCATGTGCTTTCAAATTGGTGTGCGTCATTCAGTTAAAACCTATTTTGTCAAATCATATTATGAAATGTGCCTCACAATTATAGTCAATATTCCTCTTATTTCAACTTATAATAAGGTTTTATTTCTCCTATTAACAATATATAAAATTATATGCTAGCTGCCGGACCAATTGGTTTCTTTTTCATTAAATACATGGGAAATTTAATTATGAGGCCTAATGAAATTAATGGAGCTATTTTGGCCTTTTTAATGCATTACTTAATTGCATTATCCCCAAAAGCTGTGTACCGGAAGTCGATACCTACAGGAATACACATTTACTGAAGGAGTACCTTGCCTTCTGTAATATTCATCACATTAATAATTATTATTAATTTTAGCCACACATCACACTAGATAGTTATAAAATAACAAGAATTGATGTTATCTTCTTGTTTAGGTAACTTGGATATGACTATTTATGTTAGATCTGCATCCATTACGTGTTGACCTGGCCGCTTTAGTAATATTTCTTATAATACATGCTCCAAATTGCATCATTTCAAGTTTAAAAAATATTCCTTAAAATTTGCATTAACACTTTTTTTTCTTTTTTTTTTGAGACACAGTCTCACTCTGTTGCCCAGGCTGGAGTGCAGTGGCACAATCATGGCTCACTGCAGCCTACCCCTCCTAGATGCAAGCGATCCTCCCACCTCAGCCTCCAAAGTAGCTGGGATAGCTGGGACTATGGGCGCAAACCACCACACCCAGCTGATTTGTATTTTTTGTAGAGACAGGGTTTTGCCATGTTGCCCAGGCTGGTCTGGAACTCCTGGGCTCAAGCGATCTCTCTGCCTTGGCCTCTCAAAATGTTGGAATTACAGGCGTGAGCCACCGCACCCAGCTGACACATTTGTTTGAATCGAAAAGTGACATCAGACTCTTTCTGACAGAAGTTAAGTCAGAGCCTGATTTGGCTGATTGGTTTGATAATGAGGCCCAGCTTTGCCAAAAATGTTCTAGTGAACATTTTTGAGAATGCTTATTACTGAACGATCTAAACGGACTTTCTGAAGTTTTGATAAAATAAAAGATGCAATAAAACAAAAGCATCTTAACAAAAAATATTGGGCGATATGGCAGAAGGATTCTAAGCCGGCTCCCATGATCCTTGCTTCCTGGTATTCTTACCTTTGTGTAATCCCCTCTCTTTGAGCGTGAATGGGACCTAGGACTCTCTTCTAACCGAGGGAATATAGCGAGAATGATGGGATGTATGTGATAATGTGATATAAGACAAATTGTAATGCCAGTGTTATTAGGAGAGACTCCCTTGCTGGCTTCGAAGAAGCAAGTGGCCATACTGGGAAGACCCACGTGGCAAGGAGCTGAGGATACCTTCCAGCTGACAGCCAGCAAAGAACTGCAGACTGCCAACAGCCATGTGAACTTTGACATGAATCCATTCCCAGCCCCAGCCATGCCTAGTGGAGACTGCTGTCCCACCCAACACCTTGACTGCACCCTCATGAGACCCCGAAGCAGAGGACCCAGCCAAGTCATGCCCGGACTCCTGGCCTACAGAAATGTATGCTATTTAAAGCCGCTAAATATCTGGTAATATTGCGCACTAATGGATGACTAACACAAAATGGCAAAGGTAGGCTGAAATTGCTATTTCAATATTTGAACCTCTTTGGAACCTAGCCCTATTATACAGGAGCCCAGGTGAAAGAACTGCAGGTGTGACATCCAGCAGCGGTTCACAGACGAGCAGGCACCAGAATCACCTAAAAGGCAGGTTGGCCAAACACTGATTGCCGGGTCCTACCCCCAGAGTTTCTGATTCAATAGGTCTGGGTTGGGTTCTGAGAATTTGCATTTCTGACAAGCTGCCAGGGTTGCGGATGCTGCTTGTCTGGAATTCACACTTTGAGAACCACTGTGTGGAGTCACCAGTAGCTAAGTATTAGTAAAGACTTGCTGGTATACTAGGTCATTGAGAAAATGATTAGATTCTAATAACTGGTAACAAATCCTTTTGCAAGTTAAATTGTTTTCAATCTTTTATTTTCAATAAAATTGAAGAGGGACCTAATAGAGTTGTCAATTGATAAATCATTACAAATAATTTCTGATGAAAGAATATGTTAATTTCAACAAGTCAATTTGTTAAAAGTTGGAAAGACTTCCAAGAATGGAGTCGTATTTCTATTAAAAACTCTCACATGTTGGCTGAGCATGGTGGCTCACACCTGTAATCCCAGCACTTTGGGAGGCCAAGGTGGGTGGATCACGAGGTCAGGAGTTCAAGACCAGACTGGCCAAGATGGTGAAACCCCATCTCTACTAAAACTACAAAAATTAGCCAGGCATGTTGGCAGGAACCTGCAGTCCCAGCTACTCAGGAGGCTGAGGCAGGAGAATCGCTTGAACCTGGGTGGCAGAGGTTTCAGGGAGCCGAGATGAAGCCACTGCATTCCAGGCTGGGTGACAGAGTGAGAAAAACAAAACAAAACAAAACAAATCAACTCTCACACGTAACTCCTTCTATTCCTAGGTGCTTGTTTAAGTGAATAAGGTGTATTAGAGCAGGTTAAACTGCTGTTACAAATAGACCCAAACATGGTTCAAACATAAAATTTATTTCTTAGGCCGGGAGCGGTGGCTCACGCCTGTAATCCCAGCACTCTGGGAGGCCAAGGCGGGCAGATCACCTGAGGTCGGGAGTTCAAGACCAGCTTGACCAACATGGTGAAACCCCATCTTTAAAAAAAAAAAATTATTTCTTAATTGGCAAGTGTTCTCCTGCACGTGGTGAATCAGACACCCAGGTTTCTTCCATCTGTGGCTCCACCATCCCCCTGGGGTTCCATCATCTACACCCAACTAGAAGAATGCACAGCAGAGCATCTGCTCTCTTAATAGTCCTAGCCCAGAAAGAGCATCTTTTATTTCTGCTTACCTTTAACTAGATGGTATCCATCTGGGTCCAATCAGCAGAGAGAAACCGTATAGTAATTTGAATAGGGGAAGTTTAATAGGAAGAATTATTAACTGTAAGAGGGGATTGGCAGTTCAGAAGTAAAGGGATAACACTGATAAAAAGTGAATACTATCCCTAAAGCTGAGAAAGAGCATTCCCACCTCCTTCCGTGTCATCCGGGCTGAGACTCATATTTCATTGAAGAAGTGTATTTGAGGGCCCCAATATCACCCTTAGGTTCAGTGATATGTGAGGACTCAGAATTCAAAAAAGGTTTTATACTGAGAGATATGGTTTGTTATAAATTAAAAGAGAGTTAAAAATCAGCCAAAAGAAAAGGCACATGGGGCAGAGGCTGGGACAGGCCAGCTGCAAGCTTCCAGTTGCCTTCTCTCAGTGGAGTCATATGGACAGTACTTAATTCTCCCGGCAATGATGTATGAAAACACTCGTAAACTATTGCCAACAAGGGAAGCTCACCCAAGCTTTGGTGTCCAGGGTTTGTACAGGGGATTGATCACATAGGCATGGCTGATCGTGCTCACAGGTGACCTTAGTTATTCAAATCTTCAGGTCCCCCAGAGGCCAGTTAATACCAAGACCCCCACCATAAATCACACCATTAGCATAGACTACCTGGCATGGCCTAAGGTCCTAGATAAACAAAGACACTCTTATCAGGCAGTATATTCCAATACTTTTTTTTTTTTAAGATGGAGTCTCACTCTGTCACCTAGGCTGGAGTGCAGTGGCGCGATCTCGGCTCACTGCAACCTCTGTCTCCCAGGTTCAAGTACTACTCCTGCCTCAGCCTCCTGAGTAGCTTGGGATTATAGGTGCACATCACCACGCCCAGCTAATTTTTGTATTTTTCAGTAGAGACAGGGTTTCACCATGTTGGTCAGGCTGGTCTTGAACTCCTGACCTTGTGATCTGCCCACCTCAGCCTCCCAAAGTGCTGTGATTACAGGCGTGAGCCACCGTGCCCGGCCCCAGTACTTATTTTTGAAGTTACAGGGCTTGGACAATGTGAACTTCGTTAATCCTTTATTGCACAACAGGGCATGGCTACTGCTCACTGAAGGGTAGAGAGATACCTTGCTGGTTGTACTTGCTGGAAATCTACCCTATTGGGTGCCAGGGAAAGCTGCTCAACCCACTCTGTTACAGAACTGCCTGGAAGGGTGTGGGCCAAGGGAAGCTGCAGGCTGCTGGTGCTGCTGACTACTGTGCATTGCAGTGGCTGGGCACTGGAGAAGCTGTGACCCTTGGAGGAGGCTGCACATGGCAACTAGGAAGCAAAACACTTTTCTCTTTTCAGTAGCGCTCTAGCATTCCAAAGCTCCAGTGCCAACCACCAAAGGAAAAATGTTTAAAGGGCCCAGATCTACTTTCTTTTTTTGTTTTTTGTTTGAGATGGAGTTTCACTCTTGTTGCTACCGCTTTCTATCACCATAGGCTAGTTTTGGCTATTCTAGAATTTCATATATTATAGAATCACACAGTATGTACTCTTTAGTGTTATTATTTAGTTTAACATAATGTTTTTGAGATTCATCCATACTGTTATGTGTATCTGTAGTTCATTTCCTTTTTTTTTGAGACGGAGTCTCGCTCTGTCACCCAGGCTGGAGTGCAGTGGTGTGATCTTGGCTCACTGCAAGCGCTGCCTCCTGGGTCCCAGTTCAAGCAATTCTCCTGCCTCAGCCTCCTGAGTAGCTGGGATTACAGGCACATACCATGTGCCCATCTAATTTTTGTATTTTTAGTAGAGATGGGGTTTCACCATATTGGCCAGGCTGGTCTCGAACTCCTGACCTTGTGATCCACCCGCCTTGGCCTTCCAAAGTGCTGGGATTATAGGCGTGAGCCACTGCACCCTGCCCCATATTCTTTTATTGCTGAGTAGTATTCTGTTGTGTGGATACCATGACTTGTTTATTTGTTCTCTGGTTGATGGGACATTTAGGTTGTTTTTAGTGGCTGTTGTAAATAAAGCTTCTATAAATGTTCTTGCGTACGTCTTTTTGTAATACATGTTTATATCTCTTTTAGGCAAATATTTAGGATTGGAATTGCTGGATCATAGAGTAGATGTATGTTTGCCTTTGTAATAAACTGCAAATAATTTTCCAAAGTTGGTTGTACTAATTAACACTCCTGCCGTCACTGTATCCTTGCCAACATTTGGTGTTGCTAGTTTTTATTTTAGCCACTCCAGTGGGTATCACTGAAAAGTCTCAAGCAGGGGAATAACTTACAAACAAATCACTCTGACTACATCATGGAGAGGGGGCGGGGGTGGGGCAAGAGTAGATGTGGTAGACCTGTCAGGTGGTGACGGCAGCAGTCCAGGTGAGAGATATTAGGAGATTGAGTTGTGGTACTGATGATGGAGATGGATTGTAGAGATATTTAGAAGATAAAATTAATAGGAGTAGGTTACTAATTAAAAACAATAGAAAAGACCCCAATAATTATTTGCCATTTGTTTGATTTTGGAGGAGGGGGAGTGTAGATTACTTGATTTGGTGAGCATGGGCATAATCAAATTTGTGGTCCCTTTATCTCCACCAGCAAAGGGGATTGCTTAAATATATGATGTACATACATACTATGGAATAGCATGCTGTCATTAAAATTGGTGTTGTAAAAGAATTTTTGATACGGAAAGATGTTCAAAATACCATGCTTAAGACAAGTTTAAAGACTTTGTAAAGTGTATAGTATGACCATTTTTAATATTTAAAATACAGTATAGAGAAAAGCCATCTGGAAAGACGTAAAGTGTTAACTGTGATCTCTAGGTTGAGTTTTCAGAATAGTTTTTAATTTGGGCTATGATTTTTTTCGGGTTTTCTACAAAGAACATATGCTAATTGTGTAATATGAAAAAAAGTTATTTAAAAACACTTAACATTTCAAATATAGAAATTTATTTTAAGAGCACAAAATGAGAATAAATAGAGCTCCAAGGGGATGGGAAAGGTAGTGGTAAGAGGATCTCGATTCTTCTTCCTTTATCCTCAGATACTCTTTCCCACCCTCTATCTTCTGGTCTGGCTACCTGGCAGGGGTTCCTAGGCCTTTTTCAGCCTTTGAGGGTCTGAGAGTAGAAGGGCTAGTGAGAGAGGCTAAGCTGAAGTCAAATCCAGGGTTTTGAAATCCATGGAAACTTCTCTGCTCTCTGTCCCCTACTGAGGGTAAATTCAAACTTCCTTTGGATTCCTGTAGAATTGATCAGGTATTTTACCTTCGCCACTCTGGAAATGGCTTCTGTAAGTCATACATGGCCTCCACGCTGCTAATCCAGTCCCAGTCCTCACCACACTGGACACATCAGAAGCACTGGCCATCGTCGATCTCTCCTCCTCCTGCAGACACCCTCCCGGTCACCCCCATTTCGCCGGCCACTCTTTTTCAGCCTCCGTTGCGGGTTCTTCTTTGTCTCTCCAGCCTCTTAATCTTGGAGTGTCCAAGGGCTCAGTCCTTGGAACTTTTCTTCTGTGTATACTTATTCCCTTAGTGATTTCATCCAGTTTTAGCTTTAGATATTCTCTTACACACTGACAACTCCTAATTGCTATCTCCTGCCTGGATCTCTCCCCTGAACTCCAAATTTGTATAACCCAATGTGTTCCCATCTGGATGTCTCAAAGGCATCTGAAAGTTAATATGCCCCCAAAAGAATGCCTGTTCTTCCCCCACCCTCCCCAGATTGTTCCTCAGTAAATGGCAACATCAACCTTCCTTGGGCTCAGACCACAAATCTTGGAGCCATAATGGACTTTTGTTTCTTGCCTTACATGAGCAGAACCTATTGGCTCTACCTTACAAATATATTCATATACGCTCTCCTTATGCCCTGGCCCATGCCACCATCTCGCCCCACCTGGATCACTGCAGCCGCCTACAACCTGGTCTTCTCGCTTCCTTCCTTGTTCCCTGCAGTCTATATTCAACTTAGCAGACAGAGTGATCTTTCAAAATACACATCAGATGATGTCACTTCTTAGCTCAAAAAACTCTAACAGCTAAACATAAACAGAGTAAACACCAGAGTCCTTAAAAAGCCTACACGGCCCCAGATGATGCAACCCATTACTTTTCTTTTAACCATTCTCTGTCTGACTTCCGAATCCAGTTTCACAGTCCTTGTTATTCCTAAATATTCCAAGCACGTTCAAAGCTTCAGGGCCTTGCACTTTCTCTTCCCCCTGCAGGCAATGCTCTTCCTTCAGATATCCATCTGGCAGCCGCTTTTTTGGGTCTTTGCTCAACTGAGACCTTTCCCTGACCTCCCTACTTAGAATTGCAACCCTCCACTCCCATCACTCACCACTTCCTTTCCCTGATTTATTTTTTCCCATAGTACCTAATACCTAACACATTCTATCATTTTTTTTCCTCCCTTTCCCAGATGTAAGATCCTTGAGAGCAGAGATTTATTTCCCTCCACTAATCCTAGAGCAGTACCTGACATAGACTAGGCACCATTTATTGGATGAGTAACAATCAGTATATCTTGTATGCTAGTTTCACCTAGAGTAATGTTTCTCCCCCTAGATTGTGGGGTGTTGAAGAAGAGGGTGGGCTTCATTGTGACTTCCTCATCTCCACCTGCAAAGTGTCTATGATAGTGTCTTGCACATCATAGATGATTGGTACATGGTAACTCCATGATGAAAGCACAGACTCACACTTGTTTCACTATGGAAAACAGGTCGTCCAGAAGAGCCCGGCTAGTTGTTAAAGGCAGGTGTCACAGACACCAGTGACGCCAGCTGCGTATGGCCTCAACCCCACGAGCTAATCGCATCTGAAAACAGTTCCTAGCACACTGATTATCTGCGTCTACTCTCTTCTCTTCCTGATAGGACATATATTGAAGAGTTAACATCTCTGGGAATAACCTTCAACCAATAGGGGCAGGAGTTGGAGGATAAACGCCGCAGCCTCCCCAGCTTCTGGTCAACATGGCCTGGATAAGATGGTGCCTGTTGTGTTTAAGTATGAGCTGGGAAGTATAGCATTTAAACATGTAAGAGGTTGTCACACAGTTACTATACCACAAACAGGGCTTTCGCTTGACAGTGCCATCTAAATCATTTATTTTTAGCATCCAGCACTGCCTAGCACCTAGCAAGTGCTCAGTGGATGATTGGAAAATGAAGAAACATGCCCTTAATGGTGGAGCAATCTTCAGAGTTTGCTTAAAAATGGTGACTTGAGAATGATGCTCGTAACCGGTAACTCTCTACACAGGCGCACACACCTCTTGACTTCCCTAGGAAACTCCTTTCTCCTTTACCGCCTATGAGATCGGGGAGGCAGTACTTCATCAGTGCCCTCAATGAACCTAAGAGGTCAGGCCAGATGCCCCCCTGAGACCATCTAGTTAAATCCAATCAACCACTGAACTGGGGCCAGAACCCAAATGTCTAGTCCTCTTTCCACAGTAGCCACTGTAAAAATTCCAAAAAAGAAATTAATTCTGGAGGCTAACAGCCATGGTATTTCAGATTCAATTTCAACAGTATTACTGTTTAAGAAAGCCTGCCAAAAAGATAATGGAGACGAAAAAGTGCTCTGTAAACTGTAAAGTGCTATCTAAAGGTGATCTGAGGTTCACTGCCAAGGTCAACAAACCCAGGCTTGGGTGCAGAGCCAGCTCTTAAACTGAGAGGAGCTAAGGCTGGTCATTCAAGAGGCCCCTTCTGAATGGGACACCAGAGTACTCGATGGGTTCAAAAGGACATAGTTGGTCGCCTGGTACCACCCTCACCTCTCCCCCTATTTTAGGTACAATACACTTATGTTGAATAGAATATCTATGCTATGCATTTGTATTAAGCAATACTTACACTATGTTATCTGTATTAAACTGATGATCTTCTGGACTTTCTTCCTTTCACTTGTATTTCAGAGGCCACACATTGAGCAGAAGCCACCTGCACCTCTGGGCAATGAACTGTCTCTCCAAAGTTTCCAACCGTCTGGGTACATTAGTGTTTTTCTCCCACATTAGTTTACATTTGTCCCAGCTGCATTAGAATTTAGATTCTGCACATACTCTGGCTCTCAAAACCACATTCTTCTGCGCTCACACTACCTCTTTGTCATCTAACAACTGAATACGCATTGTTCCCCTCGCTTGGCTCATGAAAGGGGACCCTGATGAAGAGTAAACTTCCCATTTTCTGGGCTTCCTTATCCCAGCGCCCAACACTAGAAGGGCAGCAGTGTTTGGTGACCTCCCGTATTAGGTTAACGATCTGGGTCTGGGCCCAGGCTGGATAACGAGCCCGTGAATAATGGGGAGCGGATTGTTAAAGCCTTATCGTGGTGAAGCTGCAGAGACGGCTTTTTCCTGTGCACCCCTGCCCCTTCTCCCCAAGCATCTTTTCTTAATCTGTCGGAGCTAATGGGGTTTATGTGGCAGACATTCATCCCTCACAAGCTCCAGTGCAAGCGGGGGTGCACTGGTTCAGTCTCAGATGTTTCTACACTTAGAGGCTTGTACGACAGTCAGGAAAGATAGCAGATAAACTGACAGAAAGCCTTCTGTTCCAGGTTTGAAATAAGGCTCTACTTTATTTCTCCACTGTAATAGGAGTCTTGAAAAGGCCAAATTAGAGGTACAGAAAAAGGGTGAAATAGGAACACCAAAAGCCATACTACTGCTGCAGACAACGCAGCAGGTGCCTTTTCATTTCCTTCCACATATTTCCCAAGTGATATATATTCACGAGAGACAAACTTGGAGGAAAGGTTTTTACTTACTGCTGCATGACCAGAAAAAACATAAGCAAAACCTTCCTGAGCTTTTGTTATTTATCAACCATTCGTCAAATTTTTACTTGTCAAGAGCAAAACTTACTGGGGGAAAATGAGAAACTGAACGGTCTTATGTTCTTACTAATTTTCCAAGTATCCATATAAGGGGCTGAGAATAATTCTGGGACTCCAAAGTCCTTGACTAGCTTGCAATCTTTTCACATAACCCAAAGCCAAATATGGGTTACGCTTTAAAAAAAAAAAGGTTACTAAGAATTGGCGGCGCGGGGGATGAGGTGATCTCAGCTCACCATTGGCTGGGGAGAGGCTCTCTCGACTTCCATCTCTTTGGATTAAATTTTTAGCTGGAGTTTATGAGCAGATGTGTTCGTCTATTTCCAGGTAACACAGTTCCTGAAACTAGCCTCAATTCCACGGTCCGTTCATTGGTAAGGCTAAACTGTTGAGGGCTGGGGTGGGGGTGGAGAGAAAGCCAGGGGGCTTTTGCCTGCTTTAAAATTAGACCGCAGAGGGCAAGAAAGAGACAGGTTTCAAGTGCCTGGTAAACGAAAAGCAAACTTCTTTATTGTACACAGTACAGAATATAACGCAGCTTGGCAGGATGCATACGGCCCTGCGCAGGGGAAAGTATTTCAAATCAACTGGCAGGTTAAAGTCTTTCTGCACTGTAGACTTTCCACACTCTGGAAAAGAAGCGAACAAACAAACCCCAAAGAACCCCCGAAAAAAACAAAAACCATCCGGGAGGCGCGTGAGTCCAATGGGAATGCCATGGTGAGCCGCGGTCCCGTGCCGGTGACAGCACAGGCCACGCAGTTACAGCAGGGGAGGGGTAGCTCAGGCTACAGAGGATTATTCTCATATTGCTAAGACAGCATAAATCCATTCAAAAAAATCCAAACCAGGATAAGTAAAGAAAGGAAAACCAAATCTATACAGCATTTACAACAAATAAATCTCTAGCCAGCTGGGGGTAAAATATGCATCTATGTATAGACTATGTGTAGGTTAAGAAAGCTATAAATATGGTTTAGAAAGAGTCCTTGATTAGAGTACAATGCTAATTAAGACCCAAGCTATAGGTTTACCACCTTTGTGGGCTAATTAGCTTCCAACAGAGGAGAATCTCATGTTTCCATAGCTATAAAGTGCACCCCTTATCCCTGCGAACCGCTTCACAAATGTGCTGTCGGTCATAAGGGGGACCGTTTGGGACTATGGAGTGCTCCATTAGTAGAAAAGCAGTTCAAAGCATGTGTCTCACACTCACGGAGTCAGCACTGCCTCCGTCACACATGAGGAACAGCGTGGTCATTCTTAACGTGCTAAGTGTCGTGGGGAGCACAGAATTCTACCAGCAGAGCAGGCAGCAAGGTACCACCAGTAACTTTTCCTGGCCCTTGAGCTCAACTTTCACATAGCCTTAGCTTGGTTGTTTACAACTTTCCCAATATAATACAGCAATGAGAATAACTTCTTTTTTAAAAAGGCAGGAATCTAGAATGCTAGCACTGTTGCTTACCTGTCAGTATCACACGTAAGTCTCAAACCCTACTGAATCATACAAGTAGGGCTTAAAGTCCAAGATTTAAAGAAAAAGAAAACAAAACAAACTGATGAAATGGAAATTGTCATCAGTCATGCCCAGGGAAGAATCTCAAGAGTTCTCACCAGGTGACCAGGTTTCCAAAGGACATGACACAGGTTATATACATATGCTTTCCAGAGAGGGCATGTTAGTGAACATGGGGAACTATACACAGAGAATCTAAGCTTGTGTCCAGGCTGCCCTGCACACTTCAAAAATGTACAACTCAGGTGCAAATGTTCCATCAGGTTGTCTGGTACAGAAAGCACAAAGCAGGCAACAAGGCGGGCTTTCACATGGCCAAGGGGAAGCCCCAGCAAAGCCCCTCTCAAGCTGCAGTGTCTTCGTAAGTCAGCACGGCCCTGGTTAAAGGACACAGTGCAGTTACCAAAAGGTTTTTGTTTTTTTGTGTTTTTTTGCTTTAAATACCAAAACTACAAAAATCAGTTTATAAACTGTTTTTCCAAAACAACCACCAAAACAAAACAATCCCCCAAATCAAGGCAAAACAAAATACTGTCAAAAGTGTTAATCGCCCTTCTCCTAAAATAAAAGTCATCTGCACTCAGCCATGTGATTGGGAAGAGAAAGGGTGCTTGCTCTACATGGCGACCACATGGCCGGACGGTTCCCAAGAGTAGCAATGTTTTATGATTTTGAGAACCACGGAGTGGGGAACAGCTGTTCTGACTGCCCCCCCACCCCCGCTCTCCTAGACAAGGGGTAACATTTCAGATTCAGCTAGAAGAGCTTTCCAATTTTTAAGACATATTTTTAACCCTTCATGGTTTGAACCTCCCCAACTTAGCCTACTTCCTTTTCTATGGGTTTGTGATTTCTTTTTCTAGAAATTGTGCAAATCAGAGCCCTTCCACGTAAAGGCATTTAGTAGTCCATGATCAATGCAGATTGTCACATACTGTGTCCCGTTTTGCGGGTACTAACCTGAACAAGATATTGCTTTGCATATATTGTCCATGGTAAGGAGACTCCATTTTGATCTCTTCCCAGAAACCTCATCAGAATCAGAGTCGAGGCACCAGCCTTTTGGTGGTTTTCTGCCCCTCCCTGTTCCCACTCCCCATCCAATGTATCTGTCTTTAAGGGTGCCAATCCAGAGATGGCTTGGGTTCTCCAGATAATACTCAAAGGGCAAGCTTTAGGAACAGCCAAAAACACAAACAAAACCACTGCCCTCATTTGCCTGAATGGGAACTGCTAGCTCTAGGGTTTGGCCACTCCGCCACTCAGAAACTTAGTAAGCAAAGCCTTCAGCATAGGGCAGGCTGCTGCAGCGATCCATGTCCAGGAGGTAAGCGGGGCTGTCTTCAAAGTGGGTCAGCGGCAGGGTGTCCTCCTCGCTGAGGTGGCACTCAGACTCCGCCTTCAGGAACGGACGCTGGTTATCCGGGAAAGCCATGGAGAAGAGGGCATCTGGGTCACAGACAAATTTGTAGACGTATCGCTCGCCAGCCACCTGAGGGAGAAAACACACCTTACAGGGTCCATTTGGAACAGGCCATGGGATCAGGGGAAGAAAACCAGGCATTCCTAGGTCACAAAGCCAGGGACCAAAGAAGCAGCTGATTACCTCAATCGCTCAGATTTATTTTGAGAAATTCTGGGAGCCTATGATCTGCCAAGTGTTTCACTGATACTACAGCAGTTAAAAAAGAAAATATCTCAATTTCAAATTCACACTAGATGGACTCTTAAGAGAAAATCCTCACTTTGTCTTCCAGTGACACCTTCAAAAGCATGGTTATGCTGAGCCTGGAGTTTGGTGTTCCAAAAAGGTGTAAGGACTGACAGGTGCAAGGCCTAATAGACCACATTTTTTGTCACATCCAGAGTTTACAGTCTTCATAGTATGGCCATGTTATTTTGAAAGGTTAGAAATCTGATTAGAGAGAGTCTGTGCGGAAGCCTTAAGTATGTCCCAAAGCCAAAAAGAATTGCTTTTGGCTTACCAGCCGCTTTAAATTACCTGTCGCATGGTGCTGCTACACTCAGGGAACTGCCAACTACCTTTCTGTGGGTCTTCTGCGTTATCATATTAGAACCAGAAGGTCTTGGTTATTAAAGGGCCTCATGGTATGTGGCTGATGAGCCACCTAGGTCAATGGGATCACCCTCTCTCAGTTGGTTGGTTAGCAACAGTACAAGAAGCACCTAACACTGAAAATCGAACCTGATAATCGGCTTCTGTCTGGAGACGTGGAGAGGCAAGGGAAGGCAGCCAAAATTACTGATAAAATAAACATTTGAGATTAAAAAATTCGAACTGTTGAGTTTAATCCTGCCCTTCAGTCATTCTGCTGTGACTCTAAAATCTTTTTTTAATTCAACAAGTATGGCTCTGCTTCCAAATCTCTATCAATCAACCATCTCTAGTTAGTGTTGTATGCCACGGTTTTACCTTAAAGTCCAACTCCAAAAATGAGTTCCTGTGGAAGAGTGAGGCAGGAGAGCACAGTGAAAATAATCCTAGATCAGAAGCCAGGAGCCGCACAGCTTCCAGTCCTGGTTTACTCACTACTGAGTCTTAACCTCTGTGAATCTCAATTTTCTTTTAAAAAATGGAGGGTATGGGACTACAGCTTTTGTAAGTCTCTCTACTCACCGACGAGCTATCATTCACCTTTTAATGAGCTCTCATTTACTCATGAGTCATGTAACAAATAAAATAATAACACTTCCCTTACATTGGATGGCACATTGTTTTTGAAATATTTTCAACTGTATTACCCTGTGATATTAGAGCAAGAATTATTATCTACATTTTTATTAGAAATAGAGGCTTTGGGAGATAAGGTGATCTTCCTCAAACCATACTGCTAACAAACTAAAGTGTTAGGATCTAAGCCTACCCAAGCCTCATTCCTGGGCCTTCTTTGTACTCTTTCCCTATTTATTTTCACAAATAAAGTTCTCTTCTACTTCCTTAGAAAACACAGAAGCTGCTGGGCGCAGTGGCTCACACCTGTAATCCCAGCACTTTGGGAAGCAGAGGCAGGCGGATCACAAGGTCAGGAGACCAGCCTGGCCAATATGGTGAAACTCCCGTCTGTACAAAAAATACAAAAATTAGCCGGGTGTGGTGGCGCGCACCTGTATTCCCAGGTACTCGCGGGTCTGAGGCAGAAAAATCACTTGAACCCGGGAGGTGGAGGTTGCAGTGAGTCAAGATCGCGCCACTGCACTACAGCCTGGGCGACAGTGCGAGAGATTCCGTCTCAAAAAAAAAAAAAAGAGAGAGAGAGAATAAAACACAGAAGCTAGTCCTAAGGATAGCTCATTTCCACTGGTTCAAGCTACTGCGTCCTGGGCTGCATCTCCCCATGCTGGATCTGGAGTTGGGAACAGCAAAGGAATCATGGCTCTTCCACCTGAACTTAGGATTTGACCTGATGATACTGACTCTAAGAAGGACAGGGGACAATGGAGAGGGACTGCTGATGAGTATGGGGTTTCTTTTTGGGGTGATAAAATGTTCCACAACTGATTGTGGTAATGGTTGTACAGCTCTGTGAATATATAAAAACCCATTGGACTGTATACTTTAAAAAAAGGAGAGGCAGGGTAGGGGGACCAGCTATCTACAGCATTTAACTCTGTGTCAAGCACTGAAGCTAAACCTCAATTCCTACCCTGAAGGAGTTTATATTCCAGTGGGGGGCAGCAACCAGAAAGGAGTTATTTAAGACACAGTGAGACGAGCAGTGGCAGGAACAAGTGCTGGTGCCATCAGAAGCAGCAGAGGGGACCACCTAACCCCATCTGAAACGGAAAGGTGATGGCGGAGACAGAAAACAAGGAGGGGCTGGCCAGGTACCGAGAGCATTAGGAATGTTCTAGGTCTTAAGTAGGATGGTAGTTTAGTAGGTGTTTTCCATTTTATGGTATGCTTGATAATGTACATGCATATAACATGTATTCTTTGGCAAACAAATACTGCATTAAATTAAAAGGTGGCTATGCTAGTGAAAGCAGTCAAGTGTGAGTGGGGAAATGAGAGCTATGTGGTGATGAGACTGGGAACAGCCTCAGAGCCTGTATGAAGCACTAACAAGTCTAGAGTTTATCCGAAGATCACAATGAGCTGTTGAGTATTTTTTAATGTGGTGAGGAGACTAAGGGGTCACATTACCTTATTACCGCCTATGAGAAAGATGAATCTGGCTTCTTGTAGACAAGTTCTCAGCAGCTATGCCCATATGTTTCTGCTAAGTTCATCTTATTAGCTACTGCCAGGTACACCGCCTCAATGTGTAAATGCTGGGATCTGAGCAACAGTATATTACAGAGTTTGGTAGCTAAGAAAGACTTGCCATTCCCATCTTCTACTTATCCACGGGATGTTAAGACCGTGGCCCATCACTACCTAACCCAATAAGAATTTTATACTGATTTCCTCAAAATATGCTTCATCCTCTATTCCACAAAGAGCAACCTGCTACCAGGTGACTCCACTGCCATTCTACAAACCTAGGGTTTTTAACTTGAGTTCAGTTTCTGTAACTCTGAAAGAAAAATCAGATGTTCTTATTCCTCTAACAGTTCTGAATACATCAAACTAACAGATTTGGAGGTCTAGGTGTTTTAACAATTAAAGACTTCAACCAAGCCGTTGAAGTAGAGACCTTCCAGTTGATTCCCTCATAGAGTCCTTTTTGGATATAATAGTTAGCCTAAGTTTCTGGAAACTTTCATATGTAGAGGCAGTTTGGGGAAAGCAGAGGAGCCTAATTTTATATTGTGTGTTCTACATGCAACTCCAGTTTCCACATGCCCAGCGCACTCCATGTGCTCTTTATAAAATCTCACTGGATTCTTGTCTCAAGATTCTTTCCTACCACAGAATCACTTAGGGGCTAACATTTATTCTCAGCGACGATCACCAGTCTCACTACAGAAGCCCTGGACTTTTTCCTTGAAAGAGACCAGAGTGGGCTAAGGGTCTTGCATAATGGCTCACCTTCTGCATGATACCCTTTTCATAGTAGTAGCGGAGAGAGCGGCTCAGCTTGTCATAGTTCATGGCTGGCCGGTTCTTCTGGATGCCCCAGCGCCGAGCAACCTGAAGGGACAGGAAAGTGAAGAGCAATGGAAACACATTCCCTGGGCTCCGTGTCCTCTCCCAATCCCAGCAAAGCCAGGTCTTTGACCTGACTGCTTTGGTCAATGATCTACTTCTCTGACCTGGAAAAGGCATTTAACTCCCTCAAGACTGAACACTCAACAAAGGCGATGATTCAGTGACCACTAGGAGGTGAGACCTAGAGATGGAAAAATGCTAGCACTTTAAGATTGCAGAGGGCTTGGCTAACGTCCCAGAGGATACAGGCCCTCTACTCTTTCTCCATGTATGAATTATCGACCAATACCCATAGACCATTAACATGTTGCCATTAAGTGCTATGGTTTCTGTAGCAGTCAATAAGGAATAATTAGAATGGTCATTCCTGAAACATTAGAAACACACTAGTGAGTTGCTAATGGGCCAGCAGAGCAAGAGTTCAATTCTAATAAGATTGGAGGCGGGCTGGGAGATGTTTACTTATTGCAGCTCACGGACTAAGAGGGAATCAGATCATTTCAGCCTGTTGCCATCCAATCCCATGCTCCCAGCAGACTTGCAGAATGGACATTAAAGCATGTAGCACCATTATCCACTTAATGAAAAATTAACAGGGCTTTCCAAACAGTTCTGAAATGCATTATATCCAACCCAGTCCACCTGAGGTGCAGTGATAGGGCAATGTAACTGAAGCTCTGGGCAAAGAAGCCTTATAGCAGGAAAACTTCCTAGGAGAGGTTACCCAATTATCACAGCAGCCACGCAATTTCTGTTCTCAAGTATATCAACTTCCAAAATCCTACTTATGACAATGACTGTCAAGGCAGGAGAATAACCCTGGAAATGTGAGTTTTCTCAAAGGTTTTCAAATGTATGTAAACCAGGGATCAGGGGTCATGTTTTGAGCATTTTAGGTCAGTTCTGGAAACTTAAAAAAAAATTTTTTAAACTAACTATATTCCTTCAGTATTTTATTTTTATTCTCTGAGACAGAGTCTCGCTCTGTCGCCCAGGCTGGAGTGCAGTGGCACGATCACGGCTCAATGCAACCTCTGTCTTCCAGGCTCAAGTGATTTTCCTGCCTCAGTCTCCCAAGCAGCTGGGATTATAGGTGTCCACCGTCATGCTCAGCTAATTTCTGTATTTTTAGTAGAGAGGGGGTTTCACCATATTGGCCAGGCTGGTCTCAAACTCCTGACCTCAGGTGATCCAACTGCCTCAGCCTCCCAAAGTGCTGGGATTATAGGAGCAAGCCACCACACCCAGCCCCTTTGATATTTTAAAAGCCGAATGTTAAACACGGAGTAGGAAGCAGAGAGAAGACAGCATTTCACATAAACCATTTCCTTAAAATATTTGGGCAGAATGAAAGCAACATCTCCTAAATTCAGGATTCTAAAATGACCTTTAACAAAAACCAAAAATGATCTGATGAAAATGCATCTCTCTCTTAATTACATTAATAGCAATGATTCTACTCTGCCTTGCAAGAAACCCTGTGAAAGTTAAATTTCTGTTCAATTGCTTCATGTCTCCACAGCAGACGCAATGTCCTGGGTCTCTCTTTACTCCATATGGTACCCACTCAACTCTACCTTTCAAACAGTCCAAAAGGCAAAATTAACCAAAAATTACATCCTAGCCAGAGAAGATAAACACTTTAAACCAGCAGAAATAATGGTAAGAAGAGAAATCTGCTAAGCCAATAATATATGTCATTGTGCCCTGTTCAAAAGAAATGATGCTTTATAAAACTAATCTTTAACTGCTGTCTGCCATAAGTGACACAGGGAAATTGCAAAGAAGCCTCATCATTTTACTATGTTCAGGGGTGGAAAACAATCCTTGAATATTCTTCAACTTTAGCGGCCACCTCTCAGCTGTCACTTGCATATGCAGTTGCTTACTGGAGAGAGGTCTGGTATATGCACAGATTTCAAAGCAGTTCTGGTAGCCATAGTTACTGACTCATCCTCTCGGGCCAGAGCCCTGTGATTCTCTAGCCCTCACCACGGCTGTTCCTTCTACAGTAACACATGATGCGGCTCAGCTCCAGAGCAGCTGGGAATTAGGGCTGCCCCTCTTCTGGGACTGTGGAGGCAGGCAATAGCCTGTTATCAGATCTGTCTTCCTTTCTTCTCTCTCATCAGTTACTTTGGTAGCACGCGTCTTGAGGGAGGCTGAAGGAGTTAAGGGATCTACCTATCCCTTCTCCCCTTTAAAGAGAGAAAAGCCACCGAACTGGCAATGGCTCTTCCTATCAGCCCATCCCTTCCAATCTCCTAGCATCAGTTATCTGCCACATGTTCAACAAACAACCCCACCCCCCAAAATATTCATTAATGCAGATTCACAGTTAAAATGGCTCCAGATTAAAGCCGAGTCAGTCATAATTGAGAGGGTGCTAAGCTGGATGACTATCAAAAGACATTTGATTAGGGGGCCTGCCAAAACGCAGTTCTAAAACCACAATTTCCATGCACAGTGTAATGGATATTATGGATAATTACCCAGAGTGCACTACTCAGCCACACAGCTGCCTACAATTACGTCCTCAACAGCTTCCTCCTCCGCTTCACCCTTCAAGCTCCCCCATGACAACTTCTTACAGCTTTTTCCAGAGGCTGGTATCTTCCTGACATTAACAAGAGCAGGGCCCTTATAGGTAAAGGAGGGGTGGGGGGAGCTCTGCAAATGTCACCCGTCTTGAGCCTAACGTGCACATGTAGCACCCAACGGATCCTGGGTGAAGAGAAAGGCACATTGGGAGCTTAGGGAATGCTTGGGGACTTCGAGGTGGGGTGGAAAGCAACATTTCCTGAAGAAACAAAGCTGCCCGGTCAACCGAGCGAGGCTCAAGGACACCGCAGGCTTCTCACATGACTTGGCTGCCTGGCATTTATGAGCATTCTGTATTAATATTCGTTTCTTTATTAAGTAAGAAAGCAGGGGCCCTCTGCCATCTGTTCCTCGTTCTCTTTGCCACTAGTAGGAGTGCAGAAGATTCAATAACAGCTTTACGGAAAGCCATAACCAGGTTTACCTGCAGCTGGAAGGCCTGGGCTTGGGCCCGAGGCAGTGGCAATAAAATAATAAAAGCTCCTGTTTGTGAAACAAGATAAGGCAATGAGGGCTGCCCATGTGACAGAACTACTTTCAAAAAGCCTCTGTGAACCTAGGTAACATGCTTTCCTCAGACTTCACATCAGGCCACGTTATTCAGAAAGCAGCGAGGAGGAGCATGGGTCCATGTGGGGTGGATAGCTCTCTAGTGGTGCTGGAAGCCTAAAACATGACTCTTTTCTACATGACTTAGCCAGAAGAAAACACTTAGGCACTAAACGAACACAGTGGCACTGAACTCCAGCTCCGAATGTAGACTGAGCCTCACAGAAGCTGTCTACAGTCTAAATGTTGATACATTTCCATTCTCGGGAATGAATAGAAAACAGGGAACATATGCATACCTTGTTTTGTAATTGCCCTTGATGAAGGCTGCCTTCTCCTACTAATCAGGATCTTCATAAATTTCCATCTATACATTCTCCTCCTTTTCCCATTTGAACCTTTAGACCACTTTCTTCTTCCAAATCAAGTCCCAGGTTGTTACCTCCTGCTGTTAACCCCATGCCAACATATCTCCTTGGTGTGCTAAAGCAAGCCCTCGAGTTAACTGAACACTGAAAACTGCAATTCTCATTCAAATGCTTTCTAAGAGTGTTGTTCCCAATTTAATTATACCCAACCCAAAGATGCCTTTTGATCTGCTGGTTTAATTTATATGCCTAAGAACATGCTACTGAAAGAAGCATATGTCAGTTTTTTTGGGCAGTTATTTCTGTTCCATTTATAATCTCCCTAGATTCTACATCAAACAGAAATTAAAAATCAACCCCTTTAGAATATGCTATACTGAATGCCTGATTTAATTTACTTTGTTTAGTGATATTTGGGAAAGGGATTCTAGGGTGTGTCTTCTCCACTGAAGAAATGGTACTGGTTCTGTCAATAGCGTATTTCTGTCAATAGTTCTGGGCACAGAAGTAACACAGGGTTCCACTCTGTTGCCCAGGCTTAATCCATCCCCCCCAATCTCACCCTCCCAAATGGTTTGTACTATAGGCACACACCACCATGCCTAGCTAAATTTTTTTTTTTTTTTTTTTTGTATTTTTTGTAGAGACAAGGTTTTGCCATGTTACCCAGGCTGGTCTCGAACTCCTCGGCTCAAGTAATACAGCTGCTTTGGCCTCCCAAAATGTTGGGATTACAGGTGTGAGCCACTGTGCCCAGCCCTAACACACCTTTAAAAAAAAAACCTAGGCTCATCAGATTGATCCATCTCTGATAATTTTACTTTTCCAGGCTACAGCCACTGGAAATACATAGTGGGTAGCTGTATCCTGTGATATATTGTCAAAATGTCATGTAGCCTCAGAGACAGTCTATGGCCTACAGGGGCTAAGACCAAAACAAGTCTGTATCATTGAAACAATACTTGAAGAAGACTTTCCAAGGGGGACAGCATATCCTATTTGAATATAAGTCTTCATGGTCTCACTCCCTAGATTTTGCAGAAGTGTTAGAAATACTTTTAATGTATTCTACAGTGGAGAACTCTGCCTGTCCATGTATTATAAACGGTCCTATTAATAGGAGGGATACTGCCAAGCCCACTGGCCAGGCCAGAAGTTGAATGGGAAGAGCAGACTGAACACAATAAAAAGCCTCAATGGAAATCTAAACAAAAAACATCATCATCAACAACAACAAATCAAACACCGTCTGAGTCCAGCATCCAGCACATACATACCTCTTCCGGTTCTATCAGCTTGAACTCCATGCCTCGGCCTGTCCAGGCAATGAAGTGGGCATTGGCTGGGTCATCAAGAAGGGTGACCAGGAACTGCCACAGCTGAAGGGAACCTCGCCTCTGGTAAGGGGGCCCCTCTCGATACATGGTAGGCTCCTGCTTGACTTTGCCTGTTTGGGACAAGGACACATCACACAATAGCTTAGCCCTAAGTATCTCAGGTGGTTGGGATAAAAAGGAGTTGCTCATGCTGATTTAATCATTCGACTTGGGAAGACAGTCATGACTGATGTGTTCCGACATCTCCAAACCTCTACCTGGCAACACACCTTGGATGGGGCTACTTACCTTCCAGTCTCTCAGGCACAACACAAGTGTCGTCAAAATATAATCGGGGATCTTTTTCATATGAAAAACCTGAAAGAGAATTCAAAAAGAAAGACTACATTGCTTAACAAATTCTGTGTTGTACTAAAACTATGGATTTAAGGACTAAAGTGGGATCCTATCATTTCAGGTCCTAAGCCCTACTGCTGTATCTATGCCAGACTGAATTTTCAGGGATTTCAAAAGGGCTCAGGCATTCTAATTCTGATGTAATCACCTGCGCCTCAGTCAGAGCAGCATCAATTCCTGCTTTTACAGCTAAGACTACAGGAAGTGCTGAGTCACCAGTACGTTCCTTCACATTTCGCTTCTGAGGTCTGCATGGATCAATGCTGCTCTGACTAAGCCTTTACATCTGAAAACACACCTCTATTTCAGTTGGCCTAGCTGGATGGATTTGGTTGATCTGTACATAAACCTGCCATTTTCCTGTTAGCTAAGATTAATTTGAACCTTTCCTATAAACTCATCCAAGCTACTCACATATCTCATTCAATTACGAAAGAGCTTGAAGGGTAAAGAATGTTGCCAAAATGAATAAAGACTTGGGCCTGTAGGGGATTTCAAAAGCAGTACTGGAGGTATTATTACCAAACACAGTGAAGGGGAACTGACAAGACTTTCCAGCAATGAAACAAATTCATCATATAGACGACAAAACAAAGGTCAAGAAAGAGGAACTGGCCCAACAACACAAGTTATAGGGCTCAAGAAGGAAGGATGGCCTGATATTCTTCCTCCACAAACACCTAATACACATTCAGTGCTAACCACCATGCCACTAGGCACCCTGTCAAGATTGATGCTTCTAATCAGAGTCAGGGAACAGATAACTTTGATGGGAGCCACAGTCTTCCTTGTAGTTTAGCCTGTTGGGAAGTGTAAGGTCTCCACTGCATATTCCTTCAGCAGCACACCTCTTAGAATACCCTAGGGCTCCTGTCTGACAGGCAGTGCTTCCCGGAGCTTCATTCTCCAGTCAGTTTACCTGGCTTTATAGTGCGAGTCTACATGTTGGATATACACTGGGTGCAGGAAGGAGAAAGGCTCTGCAATGAAAGACTTTCATTAGAGTCTGAGGAAGGATTCACCGCAACTTGAAAAATCCACAAGGCCTGGGCACGGTGGTGAGTCCATGAGCAGTTACAAGGGTGACTGCACCTGTAATGCTTCAAGGGGTCTGAATGAGGACAGCCATAATAACAAGTGCTATGTGGCTTACGGAGGAGCAGGCAATAAGTAATTTTAAACCAGTTTGTCATAGACAAACAGCCTGTAATCCCAGCACTTTGGGAGGCTGAGGGGGGTAGTGAATCATCTGAGGTCAGGAGTTTGAGACCAGCCTGGCCAATATGGTGAGACGCTGTCTCTACTAAAAATACAAGAAATTATCTGGGCATGGTGGCGAGTGCCTGTAATTCTGGCTACCTGGGAGGCTGAGGCAGGAGAACTGCTTGAACCCAGGAGGCAGAGGTTGCAATGAGCGGAGACCGCGACATTGCACTCCAGCCTGGGAGACAGAGTGAGACTCTGTTCTCAAAAAATAAATAAATAAATAAATAATCCATGAGTAAAGGCGCCAAGATATAATTTCGCCATTCTTTGTTTCTTCAGTCAACCTGGATCAAGTAGCTTCTTGGCAAGACCAGCACGATTTTTAAGAGGCCTGAGACTGAAGAAACTCTGCACAACTGAGACTGTTTTGAGGTCTGTATTATTCATTTTTGTTTTCTCAGCCCTAAGCATTAGTTCTCTGTTGCTTAACGACATCAAAGGAAGTCTATTTTATTGACATTTATATATTATTTAATCCACTAAATATTTATGCCAGGCATTGTGCTAGAAGGCAGTAGGTAGCCAGAAGAATATACACTTGGTCCTCGTTCTCATGGAGCCTGCATCCCAACTGGGGGAGACAGACCTGCCATTTTCCTGTTAGAGAAAAAGAAACAAGAGATGGTGTAGTACTGACGGACCCCAGTTAGCTGTGCACTATTGAATAAATTAATCTCTCTGTGCTCCAGTGTCCTCATTTTAGCAGATAATAATTCCTACCTTACGGTGTTGTTACGAGTTTGAGTTAATATCATTCAATTGATCTGTTCTTCTATCTTTATACCAGAATGCCAAGAGTAGCTCCTGGCACATAAGTATGTAATAAATGATAGTTAAAAAAAAACATAGTCATTGTACACTGTGGTAAGTACAATTAAGAAATTAATGGAAAAATGTGAGAGCTTGATCTTACATCCTCCATCAAAGATTCTAAATTCCTTCAGGATAAGGATCATATCTTGGTATCTTAGTGTCCTCATGGCACCTTACACATAAGTACTAAATATATATTTGAATAAATAAGAGATTCTATAGTCTTCATTAAAAATATTTAAGAATATAATGCTAACTTTAAAGTCAGGGATTCAGTGACTCCTGATAAATTTATTTTCCAATTTGGTACTAAACTGACTTTTATGACAAACTGGTATACTCTGTCTTACCAACAAGACTTTCATAATCTAGTATGCTTCAAACATTTTGTCTTGGCTGCCAGGAAGCCATATATTTCCCGACATTCCATATGTATTTTGATATTCCAGTGATGTTTTAATGGTCTTATTATAAAGTCATTATAAGTGAACTACTTCAAAGTTTACGTATCTGTCAAACTTGCCATGTTCTTTTTAGAGTTGTTCTCCTCTAAGGGAAGAAAAATACATTCACAGTACACAGAAAGCAACAACAACAACATACACCTAGAAGAAATTCTTGGTTTGTTTTTCAGAACTAATCAGATGAAGATCTGCCTATAAGAAGTATCACTTTGGGGTATTTTGTGGTTTCTAGGCATCGCCACCTGTGGTCCTCTAAACCATCTGGAAGATACTATTGGTTTAAGTGAAATTTAAGTCAGCTGAATTTGCGCCAGCAGCTTATCAGTTGTGGCCACAATCATCTAATCACTCAAATGAAGGTGGCAGGAAGGAAGAACCTGTTTGAGGGGCGAAGTAGAAACGAAAGATTCAAAAGATGATGCAAAGACTCCAAGTGAACACTTAAGGCAGGATGGCTATCTTAGCAACCACAGATGCCAATCAGAAACACTTGTTTCATTAACTGTTTCACAGGCATCTGTGGTCAAGCCTGTATAAGGAGAGAAAAAGCATGTCAGGGTAATTTAGAACAATTAAAAATGCTGGGTCTTTTTTTGAAACTGACTTCTTTGACGTGTTTGAAGTCAGGGAAAGGAATGGGAAAGGGTGGAGGGAAAACACACACAAATGCACTTGTGTAGTAAGCAACCCAATGCCTTGCTAAAAATATTTCCCCTAAGACCATGCTCTTTCCTAAATGTTGTAATTATGCAAAATGTTTTCCTCCCTCTCTTCCCCACTCCCTTCTAGTTTGCCTGCTGCAGACATCAACTGCTTCTGTAGAAACATTCAGGAACCTCAAAGAGAGCCCCATGCAGCTGTGCCCATCACAGCCAGTGTCCAGGAGACAGCCCTTCCTTTCCAGGGCTGGACACTCACTCAGAACATCACAGGGTACCCAGTGAAACAACACTCGGTCTCCCATCTAACCAAGTGAGTGCAAAGCAGCTACCCATAGAAACCATTCTTAGGAACTAATCACTTATAAAAGGCAGCCAATGCTTCATGAGTATTAGTTCTTTTGACTTCCATTTCAAAGGACAGAGACCAGTGGTTCTCAACCCTGGAGGCACACTGGAATCACCTGGGGAGCTTTAAAAACTACTAAAGCCTGGGTCTCACCCCAGAATTTCTGATTTAATTGCTCTGGATGAAGCCTGGACATCAAAATTTTTAGACGCTCCCCAGGTGATTCTAATGTTTGACCAAACTTGAGAATCTCTACTCAGTAGTTCTCAAACTTGAAGGTGCATCAGAATCTCCTGAAGGACTTGTTAAAACACAGACTGCTGGGCCCCACCCCTCAGAGTTCTGATTCAGTAGGCCTGGGATGGGTCCTGAGAATGTACATTTTTAAAAAAATCCCAGGTGAAGCTGTTGTCACAGGTTTTGGGAATCACACTGCTTTAAATCTTCAGGGAGAAATGTATTTGAGAAAAAGAAGACATACATCTAGGAAAGGAGTTCTGAAAAAACCTTTCCTATTTCAATGTTCAGAAGGGAACTCCTGAATCTACCATCCCAACTTAGTCTTTGCCCAGAAGGGTAACTTGAAGCTCTGAGCCCACCTCTGAAGGCTTTTCATGCCCCTAAGCATGATCACAGTCCCTGCTGGGGCTCCTTTCCATCAAATGAGCCCATTGATTTGCTACTGTCATTCATTTATGCAGGAGCTTAAAAGCCCAATTATCCTCCCCCAACAAAAGGCTCCCTTCTTCCTTTTAATTCACATTTAATTACTTCTTTAGAGAAATCCTAAAATTTAAAACTCTGTGACAATGCACTAAAAACAAAACACAGACCCTCACAAAAACTGTCAGTACCCCTTTTACCCAGAAATTTCAGAAACTTAGTTTCAAGAATCAAGAGGATGAGAATACAAAAACATTTAGCTAGATGAATGTTCGCTGAATTTAGGAATCATCTGGAAATACCTACTTTTCAGCAACAGGTGATTAGCTAAATACATACCCATGCAGTGAGTACTGTGTAGCCATTAAAGAGAAAATCATAGAGGAATGTTGGGTGCTATAGAGATGACACTGGCTGTGGAGTATGGAAGGAGATGAAGAGTACGGGCTCTGGAGCCACAGGGCTTGGTTTAAAGCTCCGGCTCAACCCTTACAGCCACATGCCCTTAGGCAAATCTTTTATCCTCTCTGAGCCTCGGTTTCCTCATTACCCTATGGGGCAAATAAAAATATCTATCCTATAGGGCTGCTATGAGAATTAAATAACTTAATTAATGCATGTAAAGAACACAGAACAGTGTTTGAAACAGTGTCCAATGTGAGTTAATGACTATTGTTAAAAAAGACTATAAAACAATGAGTCCTGTATGATCTGTATAATTCTATATTTATACACGCACAGAAAAGACTGAAAGACTATGTAGCAACTTAATGGTTATCTCTGGGCAGTGAGATTCAATTTTCATCTTTTTGCCTGTTCGTAGTTTCTAAATTTTGTGTAGTCAGTATTTATTGCTTATGCTAAGAATAAGCTACAAAAATTTATATTTTAAAGAAAACTAGCTCAAAAGTAAGCTCCTCCAAGAAACTGACATTCTAGCTCCATTCTGACCACTTCTTTGAAGCCATATGCTTTGGAACACTTATGCATCTTATTTGTTTCCAGTTACTTTCACCCTAATTAGTAGGTCAGCACTAATGAAGGCAAAGTCACAGGCTCAACCTTGCCCACTGCTCCTGCTGCTAATTAGAGTGAGATGATCTCAGAGACTTATTAAGTTGATCCCAAAGGGATTGGGCACAAGAACTCGAGGAGACAGCATACACTCTTGATATAAAACTATCATTTTCACATAAAAATAAATGTTAGGATAAGTGATAATCCAGGCTTGTGGGTAAACTGCTTTATATCTGTTCTCATTTGAGGTACTTTTTACAAGTCTAATTAGAAAATATTTCTTTTGTGTCCTTCAAGAAAGCATTTTGTACAAAATATACTTTTCCACTCCCATCCCTAATACTCCCTACCCCCTGCTAGCTCACTTTACCACCAGCCCCATCAAGTTTGGTGAAGAATACCTTAAATTTCCCTCCTGTGTTAAAAGTGGCAACCATTTACCATATGATATTACAATGAAGAGCTACCCACCCAAGCACTCAAACTAAGTAAAATCTAGAGATACATTTTTAAAATTCTAAGACATCCTTGGACCTTCACTGACATAACCATGAAACATATGAAAACCATCCTCACTGACCTAAATTCCAGTTTAAGCTGACAGTGTCATGTAAGCTATTATATATAAAACCTCCATTTCTGGAAATGGGGAAATAAGGTGCGTTTGTTTTTTCTCCAAATTGTCCTATACTCTAAAAAGTTGGGCTCACTGCTAATAAAAATGGCAGCCCTCACAGGGCTTAGGGGCATGCTTAAACCCTGCATGCAAAATAATTGAAGATTACAATCAATTAGCTTTATATTCATGAGCTAAACAAGGTTTAATCTATGATCTCAAATCTTAGCCTGGAAACTGAGCAATTTTAAGCTTGAGTATCATTCAAAAAAAGAAGAAAGAAGAAAAGATAGAAAAGAAAAACAAGGAAAGAAAGAAGGAAGGAAGGAAGGAAAGAAGGAAGGAAGGAAGGAAAGAAAGCAAGCAAGTAAAAGAGAAAGAGAGAGGTCTGGGCACAGTGGCTCAAGCCTGTAATCCCAGCACTTTGAGAGGCAGGGGTGGGGGCGGGGGAGATGGTGGTGGATCACCTGAGGTCAGGAGTTTGAGATCAGCCTGACCAACATGGTGAAACTCTGTCTCTAGTAAATACAAAAAATTAGCTGGACGTGGTGGTGCATGCCTGTAGTCCCAGCTACTTGGGAAGCTGAGGCAGGAGAATTGCTTGAACCTGGGATTTGCACGTTGCAGTGAGCAGAGATTGTACCATTGCACTCCAGCCTGGGCAACAAGAGCAAAAAAACTGTCTCAAAAAAAAAAAAAGGAGAGAGAGAAAAAAGGGAGAAAGGAGAAGAGAGGAGAGGAGAGGAAAAGCAGGCTCCTTACCTTCATGGCTGCTGGAGAAATAACCCCCTCTCATGTAGGATGACTGGCAGTTAGGCACTTCTGAAAGGGAAACAAAGGTGGACACAATCCCATCAATCATTTCTGCAGCAGAAGCAGCGTATCGGTCAACTGCAGCCCTGCGGTAAAGCCTCTAAAACTCCTGCTCCTCCGTGTCTGGGGTCATGGCTTTTTGGCTTTGTCCTGGGAAAGAGGTGCCACCCAATAAGCAAGATGCCAAACACCATAACCCACCATCTGAAAGGAAGGCTCTCCTAATCAACAGTCAGGGGAGGAAAGAAAAAAGATGCTTCACTCTCACTCTTCGCTCATTTTAGAAATTAGCACCAAATCTGGTGAAAGAGCTAATGGCAGGGGAACAAATATTGGCCTTCAAAAGGCCAAGCCTGGTCTCTTGCCCATGCTGACTCCTGGGCGTTAGGGTGGGAAGGAGAAGAGGACGGCTTTAGATCTTTTCCAGTTTGCTCCCCTTTACTGCTGGTGGTCATATCCAATTCTGCTACAAGAGGTGGGAATATTTTTAGGCCAAAGGGATAAGGGGACCTGAAGTTGGGAAGCCAGGACTCGCTCTGGCAGGGGTAGAGGATTGCAGTTTGGTACATTTTTGCCCTGCTGGGACTGTCACACTGAAACCGAACCACACTCAAGTGATCTCTTCTTCGGGCATCATGTTATCAGTGTCCATTGAGAGGAAAGACAATCAGTTGAATTGTGTCCACGTGGGATGAGCTATCACCCTGGGAACACAACTCAGATCAAAGACTTACAGATATGGTAACATCTGTTGAGTGCCTTGCTTTAAGGGAGTGGAGTGGGGTGCAAAGCCCATCAGGACAGATGAAAATGTCAGTCTTAAAGGAAAAAATGCTGCTGTTCATGCTACTCCTGAGAAAAATCCATCAGAGCTTTCAAGAGGAACGCTGATGGAAATATTTACACACGATCACTACCTCACATTTGGTAAGTTTTCTGTCATAAAGCAACAGGTCTCTCTCCCTTCTGCCTACTTTCCCAGCATTTCCCATAACCCGTTTGTGCCTGAATAGACAGGTGCCTGAATAGATCAATCTCTGTATTATCTCAGAGAACGTCAAAAGCAAATTCCATCCAAAACGGAACCCCAACAATCTCCAGGCCTGGACTCAGAGATGTACTTCACACTTCTGAATGCCTACTGCACTTCCTACCATTTACCTAGCTTTTCTGTTTGTTTGTTTGTTTTGAGACGGAGTCTTGCTCTGTTGCCCAAGTTGGACTGCAATGACGGGATCTCGGCTCACTGCAGCCTCTACCACCTGGTTTCAAGCTATTCTCCTGCCTCAGCCTCCTGAGTAGCTGGGATTACAGGTGCACCACCACACCCAGCTGATTTTTTTTGTATTTTTAGTAGCGACAGGTTTCACCATGTTGGTCAACCTGGTCTCAAACTCCTGATCTCGTGATCCACCCACCTCAGCCTCCCAAAGTGCTGGGATTACAGGTGTGAGCCACTGTGCCGGGCCAGATTTTCTGTTTTGTATTCCATTGTGCATAAACATGTCAGCTTTACTAGCTCCTGCGTTATTTGAGGGCAATTCTTATAAAACGATTCCCCAAGGCCCTGCATGTATAAAACACTGAATAATGAGACAGAAGAAGGCAAGAATGAAGCAATGACAAGCAAGATTTTCTGCTGACCTGAATCGACGCAGTAATCCCGAGGCTCCTGCTTGATTCCCATTGGTGACTGGAACCCGTGTGCTGGGGGGCCTGGCATGCCCGGGACCCCATGTTCATAGAGCGGGTCATGGTATTCTTGTTTGAATCCCTGAGGGGGTGGGGGAGCTGCAGGGACAATAGGTTCTGACATTTGCCGATGGTAACTGGGGCGATTATCTCCAGGAACTCCTGGCTGAGGAGGGAAGGGGTGGCAGGGTTCAGACAGTTGTCTTTGAAATCTGTAAGAACAAAGAGGTTTTCGTGTTGAACTAAGACTTGATGAATACTTACTACGATTTAGCATTGGGGACTACATGTTCCAATTAATGAAATTATTTGCAAAGTATTTAATAATGCTTATTTCTGGACATTTTACTCTCTTCCCAAAATTACACTGTGTATTTCAAAGCTCTTGAGTCAGGAAGTGGCAAAAAAAAAAAAAAAAAAATCAAAGCAATGATGTCGTAGCCTCTAATCTCCCATGTGTGTTTATTTTATGCACAATTTGTACAGATTATGTATCTGAATATATAAGACCAATTATTTGCAAATAGTGCTAACATATACATAAATGTTTATTCACTAGTTCATCCATTCTCTCACTTAAGATAGAAGGAATTTTTAAAGGCTGAATACAAACTAACCAGTTAGAAAATGTAGTGGTTTTTTATTTTTATTTTTTGTTTTTGAAAGAGAGAATCCCATTCATAGTAGCAATAAAAAAATATAACATTCCTAGGAATAATCAGGAAACCTATAGGCCATATAAGAATAAAATCTTGAAATTGTTTTCTGAGGAAAATAAAGAAAAAAGAGCTAAGAGAAGATATTTAGGACTTTGAAGCTATTGATTCACCGAAAATTATTCTATAAAAGCAAATGCCTTCCCAACTAACTTGACAAAATAATTCTAAACTTTATTTGGAAAGACATAAGGACCCACTAGCTATTGACATGTCATAAAACTACAATAATTAAAACAGTAATACAAGGAACTGAAAGATTGGCAGATCAAGGGAATTGAATAGAAAGCCAAAAACTGTCAAGTATATTCCAAAATTTATTACTTGTTAAGGTTAGCATTTCAAATTAGTTGGGGGAAAAAAGTTAGACCCCATTTTATACAGATATCAAAATAAATTTATAAGGATTAAAGGTTCCAATATAAAAAGTGAAACCAGCCAGGCATGGTGGCTCATGCCTACAATCCCAGCACTTTGGGAGGCCGAGGTGGGCAGATCACTTGAGGTCAACTTGGCCAACATGGCAAAACTCTATCTCTACTGAAAATACAAAAAAATTGGCCGGGTGCAGTGGCTCACGCCTGTAATCCCAGCACTTTGGGAGGCTCAGGCGGGCAGATCATGAGGTCAAGAGATCGAGACCATCCTGGCCAACAAAGTGAAACTCTGTCTCTACTAAAAATAAAAAAATTAGCTGGGCATGGTGGAGCAGGCCTGTAGTCCCAGCTACCTGAGAGGCTAAGGCAGGAGAATCACTTGAACCTAGGAGGCGGAGGTTGCAGTGAGCCAAGACTGTGCCACTGCACTCCAGCCTGGGCGACACAGCAAGATTGTCTCAAAAAAAAAAAAAAGTGAAACCATAATATGAAAGTAAACATATATGAAAACTTATATAACTTTGGAGTGAGGGAAAACCTAAGTATCATACCAACAGCAGAAATCATCAAGATAAACCTGGATATACCTCACTGTATAAATTTCTGTAAGTCAAAGACACCAGAAACAAAACCAAAAGAAACACATCAAATTAGGGGGAAAGAATCTGTAGTAGTCAGAACACACCAGAAACAAAACCAAAAGTAAAACTGAGGAAAAACCTCTAACAGATACAGCAATCTCACTGTTGACATAAAGAGCTTTTAGAAATTAATAAAAGGTGAATATATCAAGAGGCAAAGAATGGGCAAAGGACATAAACAGGAATACACTTAAATCACAGCAATGGTCATAAACAAAAAGTTTAACTCATTAGCGATTTAAAAAGTAACAAAGTCAAAAGAGAAGTATTTTTTCCTTTTAAGTTGGCAGATGAGCAGGCAGTTAAGAATTCTATGCCAGGTACCTAAACAGCACTCCAGTCACAGATGATCAGGTATAGACGAAGATGGTCACCAACGCAGAAACTGGCTGTATATATTGTGATATAGTCATTTAGTTGAAAGCAACCATTAGAAATTATATAATGTGAATATATAAGGGCTTGGAAAGGTATTTTTGACATATTAAGGAAGATTGCTGAACAGTACATACAGTGTTATAGCTTGGCAAAAATAATAGTATTATGGTGTCATATAAAACCACAGAAAGATTTATACTTAAATATTAACACTGCCAATCTTTGGGGTGGTTATAATTTTAGGTGATTTTCTTTCTTTTGGTTGTCTATGGTTTGATAATAAATATGCACTGTTTTTATAGTGAGACAGAACAATAAAAACCTGTTATTAGTTGAGTTTCCTTAACAATCTTCAGCTGGCAGATAAATCCAGATGTGTGCCAGCTGCCCTTCCCTGTTGGGTGGGCAGTGTACAAGGGAAAGCCTGCCATCCCTTAGTAGGGAAATGACCAAAGGCAAAGTTTCTTGGCTTTGTTTGCTTATCTGTGACAGGAGGATGTATTATCCTCCAAATGCTTCTGAAAGAGTGAAATTACAATCATGTCTGTAAAGCATGGTTTCTGCCGCAGCTGTAACTGACAGACTGGGATAGAGTTCAGGAAGGTGGCTGTGGGAAGTTGGAGACGTGCGACTCTCCAACCATGAAATATGCACTAAGCGCTAATCTATGTGTATAAAGAAAAGCATTTGTGAATATATACCCTCGGGTAGAAAGGTTCAAGGAAAAATAATACAATCCTGTAATATTAAGGTCTTATTCTCTACTTTTAGCTTGAATGCTATTGATAAACAGAATTCTTGAATAGCTTTAATAAAATAGTTTGATTTGAATCAATCTGTGGGAACAGGTGGCAAACAGATTTCTAGAACATCGAGATTTGAAATCTCAAACTGAAGAGATCTGTGTGCAGATAGAACACTATCTAGATCAGGGTATAGCATGGCACAGCATGCTCTGTCTTTATTACTCTACCTAAGGCAGGACGGTAAGAACATTTTATAATATGAAAATTACTGGGCAATTTACATACACTTATCCTTTCATCCCAGACATCAAAAGCCTCAGAATCCACCTGGCCAATGTCTTAAACAAGGTTCAGTGGGCTGATAGCCTTTCACGGGGGCACTGAGTGCTCTACAGCAGAACTTCATCATGTTGCTCTTACTTAAAGAAACCTTTCAATGGTCTTTGAAGAAGTGTAAATTCCTAACTCAGGTTTACACTTGACATTTAGAACACAGGCACTGGCAGCATGCTGCAAACCTGAAGAGAATTCTTTCAGAAAAGAAAGACAAAGAAGTTTTTTTAAAGACAGAGTCTCGCTCTGTCACCCAGGCTGGAGTGCACTGACTTGATCTTAGTTCACTGCAACCTCTGCCTCCTGGGATCAAGTGATTCAAGTGATGCCTGTGCCACCGCCTCCCAAGTAGCTGGGATTACAGGTTGAGCCACCATGCCTGGCTAATTTTTGTATTTTTAGTGGAGACGGGGGTTCCACCATGTTGGCCAAGCTGGTCTTGAACTGCTGAACTCAGTGATCCATCCGTTTCAGCCTCTCAAAATTGTTGGGATTACAGGTGAAAGCCACAGTGCCCAGCCGATGAAGATAATTTTTTTTTTTTTTTTTTGAGATGGAATCTCAGTCTGTCTTCCAGGCTAGAGTGCAGTGGCACAATCTCAGCTCACTACAATCTCTGCCTCTCGAGTTCAAGCAATTCTGCTTCAGCCTCCCAAATAGCTGGGATTATAGGCGCTCGCCATCATACCTATTTTTTGTTTTTTTTTGTATTTTTAGTAGAGATGGGGTTTCACCACGTTGGCCAGGCTGGTTTCAAATTCCTGACCTCAAGTGATCTGCCCGCCTCAGCCTCCCAAAGTGCTGGGATTATAGGCGTGAGCCATTGCGCCTAGCTGAAGATATTCTTAAGGCCTTATTTTTGCAAAGTGCCTAAATCTTGGACTATTTGGAAAGAAAGGTAATAACACCTTCCATTTTCTCTCCCTTTCCCCTCTGCCACCATCCCAGCACCTTCGAAGGTGACCTCGGGAAATCAGTACCTTTGATAGCTCCGAGATGGCGTGTGCTGCTCAGTTCTGTAACCAGAGCGTCTGCAGCTGGCAGGCCAGTGGCCTCACTTCCGCTTAGTGCTGGTCTTCTCACCTTCCAGAATGAAACTCTAGAGTCAGCCTGGTATAGCCTCCTCAGGAAAAGGTACTTCCACATGGGCACTAGCCAGCAACCTCATCCCCTCCCCGTGGCATAACTTTAAGGATGTGCAAAGCTTCAAAACCTGTGATCTGCAGAACAGATTCTATAATTGGGATTGTTCTGTACTGTTTGTTTTGACAGAGTGGGAGTGGCCAAGGGGGCATCTCAGGGGTAGCTCACAAAGCCAACATATTGGGAAGAAAGATTCTCAGAGCAGGCTGCTGATAACATCTTTTATTTGCAGAGATGACTAAAGTCATTCAGTCCTTGTCCTCAAAATACATCCTGTGAACTTTACTCAATGACCTTCACTTGAACCCCCCCCTCCCTTCTCTAGTCTTTTTGAAGTATCTAAGAATGTGCTGCATACAAAATACAGCTATGACAAAGATGCCTCTAATGTACCAAGGCAGGCAATCACTTTCAGTGAGGGCACAGCCTGGTTCCTACCAAACCTCTTCTTCCTCCCTTCCCTCCATCCCCATCATTCGCCCAACAGAGCACACGTACGGAAATCCCGCTGGGTGAGCAAAGGCAGACTGCTGACTCCAAATAAGCCTCAATTCAATAGGTCACAGTTTAAGGCTTTCTCAGTGCCAGTTTATTTGAAGAACCAGTTATTTATTTATTTGTCAGATTTATATAGCGCCTTTCCTCCCACGAGCTCACCCACACTCCCAACATTTGGTTTACGTTATGAAAACCGTTAGATGCTTTTTCTGCATTTCCTTTTTAGTTTCTGCTGCCAGCACACAGAGTAAACACAATGCTGACAGGGAAAAAAAAGGAGAAAAGGATCTGACAAAGGCTAGATGATGATTATGGGTGCCAGGTGAAGTAGTGACAGTTCAAAGGCCAGCTGAGAGATGATACATAAAATCTGCCAAGAAGCCAACATCATGCACTTAGTATTTCCGTTAAGGCTCAGGGAAGAAGATGGAAAATCGAGAAGCAGCATAGCTGGGTAAGAGGCTCTGGCTGTGAAGTCAGAACATCCTGGGCTGAAATCCAATCTTTACCACTTACTAGCTGTGTGACCTTGGATGAGTTATCTAATTGCTGTGAATCCTGAGTTTCCTCTCCAAAAAAATAAGAACAGCCAGGATACCTTGTAAAGACGATGTAAGATAATGTATTTAATAGGGCCCAACCCTATTATAACACTGGTAACTTCTCAATAAACATTATCTTCAACTGCCCCACCTTCTCCCTGCAACTCCCAAGCTAAAATCAGAAGATATGCAAATATGGCCCAGGCACAGTTGCTCAGGCCTGTAATCCCAGCACTTTGGGAGGCCACGGCGGGCAGATCACCTGAGGCTGGGAGTTTGAGACCAGCCTGGCCAACATGGTGAAATCCTGTCTCTACTAAAACTGCAAAAAAATTAGCCAGGTGCAGTGGCAAATGCCTGTAAACCAATCTACTCAGGAGGCTGAGGCAGGAGAATGGCTTGAACCCGAGAGGCAGAGGCTGAGATAGGATCGCGCCACTGCACTCCAGCCTGGGTGACAGAGCAAGACTCCACCTCAAAAAAAAAAAAAAAAAAAAAAAAAAAGTTATGGCTGACAACCACCAATATTGGGACACCACGGCAAAAAAAAAAAAAAAAAAAAAAAAAAAAAAATTGTATGTAAATTGTTGTTATGTTTTG